>CAAKHD010003424.1:99097-110150 GCA_901007705.1 Fistularia tabacaria | reverse complement strand
GCGTTCCCTCGGGCTACATGTTGAACATCAAATAACTCATTATTACCCCCCCCCCCCCCCCCCCCCCCGTCCTTCACCCCTCGGAGGATTCCTTCTCAGTTGTTCGACGAGTTGAAATAAGAGTGCTTAATGTGTAGGTCTAATGAGAAGGAAATTGGTCTGTGAATCTGCAAACGTATCGCCACCTTCTGCTACTCCAGCGCCGCATCGATAAACCCCGGGCCAAATTGTTGCTTCCCATTCAGCAACAAATTAAACATCTCATAATTGCAGTTCACCCTTGAGTGCGAATATCTTGTTCCCAGGACGATTCCCCAAACTGCGGCTTTCATTGTTTGGTTAGGATTTTAATGAAGATGGTCTACCTGGAGTCCTTGTTAGAGATGCGGCCGGGCCCTCGACGCGGCGCTCCTCCGTTCTGCGTTAGAACGAGAAGTCAACGGGTTTCAAAGCTGACGCTTTGCTTCTGTGCTCAGCTCGCCGCTCTGAGAATGAGCTTCCCAGTTATTAGCCCCGGCCCTCAAACATTCCACGGCGCCCACTAAGATGAGGGAGATCGGTCTTCCTGGAGCACGGTCCGGCACACCGCGAGGCTCTGCTCCAGTTTGATTCGTCCCCGGAGACCTCGCCGGGCGCTTCTTCAATGCGCTGATGAGCGCTTGTCAAACGCGTCAGAAAGTCAGAACATGAACAACCCCTTCCCCCCTTCACATGTGTCACATCGTTCTGATCTAAACCATCTCTGGCCTCGACAGAACGCAGACCTTCGCTGTCTTTGCAGATCCAGCCAATCCTGGTTTTGAAGCTTCATGCATCCCCGCCAACTCTTCAACCGCCGTCCTGTCATTCCCCTTCGTCGGGCTCTCCGACGAAACCGCCAACGTTATTTTGCCAGCTATCGGATAGCATTAAAAAGTTGTCATGATAATTTGAGACTTAGACTGACGTTTATTGTCCTTCAGATTCCTGCTTCTTTTTACTTCGGGCCAATCCTCTTTCTCCATCCAGCCCTATTCTCTGCAGATGACGATTCCACGTTTTTGAAATGAATGTGCATCAGGCAAAGTGACAAAATAGTCACATTTTCTTGTGAAAATTAAAGCAAGTGAAATAGTGCAAGATATCAGTTAGCACGTTTGTCAAATGCAGGGTTCCTCGATCTACATCGTCCTCGACTTGGGAGGTTTCGACTTTACGGCTGTCATACCGTAAATTAAGAATAACACATTTGGTATGAACCAGCAGGAATGAATATTCCAACACCGAGTTGGTCTCGCTTGGATCCAATCATTCGCTCCTTGGGTGCTCTCAGGTCCTCTTTGGGCACTCTGTTTTAATCCTCGCTCAATAGAAGAGAAATTAGTATTAAAGGGACAAGAAACGGCAATGAACTTTGGCCACATGTTGAACTTCAGTCACACTGCAGTCGTGACCCTTATCAAGTATGGGATGTTTTGTCGGATTGTGAAAGGATCGAGGCGACTGTGACATCGAGAGTGACCACAAATAAAACTCACTGGGCTCACGATTCACATGTAAAGGCTTCTTGTTCTTTGGCTGGAAGACTAGAATCAATGTCATGTGACAATTAGCCTCATGTTCAGTGCGAGTAAAGCTTTATGTGGTTTAAAGCTCGGGGCCGATCTCAATAACCTGAAGGTACAAAGTGAAGCCGCTGGTGGTGATGATAAAGCAGCTGGTGAGTTTCCTGAGGGGTTGGCTACGATATTAAGGGAGGGGGGCTACAGTGCTCAACAAGTGCCATCTTCAATTTTCCTATGGCCTAGTTCTGTTTCTTGATATATATGTATGACTTTAGGGCGTTTCAGGTCAGGTAAATGACTTAGGTTTTTGTGGTTCCGACTTGTGTTCGAAATCACCTCACGTCAGATCGTAGGAACGGATCTCCGACGCAAATCGAGGATCCGCTGTAGATTGGACGTAGTTGGGACTGTTTTGCTACGCCTGAGTGGGAAAGCAGGATCTGGGAGGTGGGGGTTATATTTCAGGTCAGTTGTCTCATAGCAAAAAAAAAAGCTGTTGCTGACTCTTGGTGTTCTTATCTGAGTCTACAGAACCTCTTCCCAAAGGCCAGTAGCGAGAACGGTCCACGGTCGGGGTGGCGGTTCTTCACTGTGACCTGGAGGGGAAGTTCCTTTCTCCAATGTCCTCACCATCCTCTGCAGGGACCTCTAGTGGGAGGCTTTGCAGGCTCCTTACAGAGATGCAGCTGGTCAGGATGCTCTCTACCGTGCCTCTGTGGAAGATCGTGAGAATCGGAGGGGGGAGATGTTTTCTCCCTGTCCATCGCAGGACGTCCATTCACTGCGGGGCTGCATTTTTACAAGAACAACATTCTGGTTGGACCACCGGGTCAGAATGTCCCCGGGAACTTGGTACTAGACTGTCTCCACGGATGTGCGGTCTGCATACGACCGGGCTTGAAGGACACAGTTAGCATTAGTGGCAACAGAAATCATTTTCAGTTATCCAGCTGATGTAGATTGTTTCACCAGCGATTGTTTCACTTCCATTTCCATCTGCCTTTGCTCTAATGCACTCCAGGTATCATCAGATATTGTAAAGTTTGGAAATCCTTGCAGCACCAATCTTGGGTCGCAACTGGAGCAAAGCCACAAAGGCTGCACGTACACCCGACGACTTCCATTTTCCATTTTCAAGCCAAGAGACACCTCCATTTATCCCATTGCCAGGCCACCGCCGCATCAATGCAAAGGATTATGGGAGTCAAATTACTCGCACGTTCTCCAGAGGGCGGCGTCCGAAAGTACCAGCTCTCACGCCGGCCAAGAGCCCAAGATTCATTCGAAAGGAGAATTCCCGCCGCGGAGCCAGGCCGAAGGTACACCGTCTCCAAACCCTTGACTGACAGGAACGGTTGCGCGGTGTTGCAGTGTGCCGAATAAAGGGAGCTTGCAGGAGGTGTCAAGAGCGTACGCACCAGAGATGTCGTGCAAAGACTGAGGGAAGACGCAGGGAGGTGAGTAAGCGAGCAGACAGGCGGGGTTGAGAGTTCATTTCCTGGATCACACACAGAATGATGCTGCTCGCTCAGCGGCAGGAACACATACATCCACTTCATTTACATATTTAATTGAAAATCATTTGCGGAAAGCTTCAGTTCTAAGCATTCTTGCGCTGTCATTTTGAGGCGAGGTATCGTCTGTGGAGGGTTTCCGGCATCGGCGTCCATCGGAAAACACATCGAGATTCTATTTCCTGTCAACCGCGTTGCGTCTGGCAATCAAAGATTTTGAAGGCAGCATCTAAGTTGAGTTAAGGAAAACAACAAATCCGACAGAAAAACAAGATGTCAGATGTCAGATTCTTCCCAGTCAGACGGTCGGATGAGTGCAGGACTTGGACATTTTGAAGAGATCTTTCAACAGTGTATTGTTGTCATGATTATGATTTCATGAATGGACTTTCTGCCACCTGAAGTCATCATCTCCATTCTGTCGGTATCAACATCCACCTACAATACTGTCCGGCCGCCTGCCTGTGGGTTACAAGGTTGCTCTTTCTTTTAATTCCAAACATGACCTTCAACATGAAGGTGTCATTTCGTGGAATCCTTTACTGGATACTCCAATGGGTCATCTTGTCTGAGGAAACATTTGAACGAAATACTTGGATGGAGAAGGTCATTTGTGCTTTTGTGAAGTCTGGCTTAGAAGCTTAAACAGTTTGAATTAATATCTTTGAAAGGTCATCAAAAAAAGACTCCTAAACTGTTCCCTGGCCTTCTGCTATACGAATATCTTTTTTAATGAGTACTTCTGGGCAGCGCAGCGGTGCAATGGCGAGAGCTTCCACCTCACAGCAAGAAGGTCCACATCCATTGTGGAGTCTCCATCTTCTCCCCCGTGTCTGCTCGGGGTTGCTCCGGGTTCTCCGCTTTCCCCCACAGTCCAAGTGCAATGAAGACCCAGAAATTGTCCAGATGTGTGAATGAGGCGGTGAGTGATTGCAAGTCTGTGTTCCACCCGCAAAATGGGAGATCGAATGGTTTCAGTTTTCTGTCTCCATACGTGACCCTGTGGTCGGCTGCCCATGGATCTGGGCTCACGGCAGCTGGGATGGACTGCAGGGTGAACAGACAATGAATGAATGAATGAACATACAAATGAATGAATGATAACTTCTGAACATGTGCGATGCTCCACGCCGCTGATATCATGCTGGTTAAATCGCTGGATCCGACTGATTGATTAAGAATTGTCGCTCTGGCTCATTTTCCAAACCCTGAGATTGAACACCCTCTCCGTCCTACTGGCTTCTTGGGATTTCTTTTACCGGTGTTATTTTTTACTTAGAGACAGGTGTGATGTTAACCTCAACAAAGTTCGCCTCCACTCACATAAATCTACTCCGGTGCGGTGACTCTGCAGTTCCTCGCTGACGCCGATCTGCCCAGCAACCCTCTGCTATTTATTCTCTTTATTCCCGCCGCTGCTTGTTATTTGCATTGCTTACATACTGTTGCTGCTCTGATGCCGGGCCCGAGTCGCCGCCGCCGCCGCCTGGGGGAGTCGACCCCAAAACCCCTCCCTTTATATCAACACTACATATGATCTGAGATAAAAAATCAGCACAGAGTCAATGCTACATTTTGAAAAGCAAGGGATTTGGAGGGCTTTTAAACAAAATCAGTCTGTATGGGGGTCGGCCTTCGGACACTTGAACCCCGCCTCTTGCCCAGTGACAGCTGGGATCGGCTCCGGCGTCCCAATGCAAGATAATGTTTGCTTACGTAAGGTATGAATGAATGAATGAATGAATGATCCTCGCAGGACATCTGGACGTGTCCACATCCACAGTCATATCCTTTCACAGCAGGTCCTAGGTTTTCCAGGTCCTCGATCTCCCGTTTTTCCCATAAACGCACGCCGCTTGCGAGGTTAAAACAATTTTGGCAGGGGAACTAGTTGGTTAGCCGACAAATACAGTGCGTTGTAATGCAGAGCTATACGAGGAAGACAGTTTTCTTTCTATTCACGGGTTATACGTTTGTTTTTTGTTTCTGTTGTCGTTTTGGAAACTTTTTGCCCATCTCCATCGAAGTGAAAGTAGATGTAATAATACGCCTCGGAAAAGGGCAAAAGACCGACGCACATCGGCTGGTCGCTCGGTCCAAGCCAGACAACTGTCTGGACGATCGTCGGCGATGAAAAGAAATTACCAGAACGTGTGGAAGGATCTGCTGCTTTTAAGAAGTCAGCTGTGATTACAAAGCAGCCCAGAAGTCTTATTATTGAGATGGACAGATTATTAGTGCTTTGACCGGAAGAGCAGCATTGACGGCGTACCCCAGCGACTCCTCGAGGTTGGTGACAGGTATTTACGTGCATTGCTGTATGTGAGTTCCGACCTTCGGCGACATAAGTCGAGGACCTCCTGTATGTGATGACGCTGGACTCCAGGATGGCGTCCATCTCCACCGCATATGCGCAAAGCGAGGGGGAAGATGATGTAACCTGAGCTGTTCCGCCGTCACCCCCTTAGTTTTTTATTTTTTTGGAATGTATTTTCTCTACATCACGACACAAACACGATTTTCAAGCGTGATCAAAATAAGAGCACGAGTCCACAGCTCGCACAGATGGGATGAGATTGTGCTCAACAGAATTAGATTTTTGTTTTTTTTTCTTTTAGAGGTAGTTAAAAATGAGCAAAGTCGAGCTCAAAACCGGAGAGAGGTGTCTGGGTGGCGAAAACAAATCGATAGACGGAGCAGATGAATCCAATTCCGGCTCATCAGACGAATCCTCCGGGGTTCGCTGGGCGCTCTCGACCGCCGCCCGCCCATTACTGCTCAATCCCTCCCAAATCCCGACACAAAGCCGCACACATCCCGCGTAGCGGCCGCGGCCGAGCACTCGACACGGCCAGAAACAACAACCGGGAGGGCTTTCGTTGCCGCGCGTTGTGAAAACATGAGAATGGCCGGTAATTGTTACGACAGGTGTAGCCGCTCCACGGGTTTGTCTGGAGAAACATATTGATTCTTTTTCATAGCATCCTTTGCTGCATTGTTTCAGAAAAACCACATATATGGGTACTCCAGTTGGAAAATAATAATGCATTTAATACTTATTTATAATTGCTGTCCATGCCTCTGGTGATTCCTGACCTTTGCTGCATGGACGTGGACAATTTGGGGGGAAATAATGGTAAACGGATGAATAGCTATGGTATCTCTGGAAAATGATGATGGTCTGAAAGCGGCCCTTTTACGATTATTCGTGGCGCTACCGAATATTTCAGCAGCTTCGCACGGGTCGCAGGATGGACGAATTACCTGACGGCTTCCCTGTGTTCCCGCTGTGCCTGCGTGGAGTTCCTCAGGGTTCTCCTGGTTCCTCCCCAAGTCCAAACCCATGCGTGACATTTATTCAAGAACCTTAATTGTCCAGATGTTTGCATTAGAAATTGAATTGAATTGTGTCTGTATGACATCCGACTGAGTGAGTGAGTAAGCTGCGTGACAAAGAAAGTGAACTGCATTTTTTTTTTTTTTTCCACGTGACTGAGAGAGTGTATGTGTCTGTGTGACATGTAAATGAGCGAGTGATGGTTTTATGTCTTCACATGTGGTGAACCCTGCCTCTCGTTCGCTGCCGATCGGGATAGGCTGCAGCTCCATGCAGCCCCGACGGCACGATAAGCCGTAGATAACGAATGAAGGAATTAATAAATGAACGAATAAATTAATTTTTTGAAGAAAAGAAAAAAAAATAAAAAATCCATCAGTGGTTTTGACCTCTTGCATGTAACGAGGGTACGTCCAGAAGTATGCCAGGGCGATTGTCATGGCAGCAGACAGGATGTCTGACCGATACTAGGAATTTGACCGGTGTGGAAGAGTGTAATTGTGAACAGCACGGCTCTCTCTGTGCATCAGGAACACACAATAACTCACCGTCACAGCAGCGATTTAATTATGTGTACGTATAGGGTGCACGCCGGCGGAGGTAAGAAAAATACCCGGCCTTCGTTGGCCATCTTTTTTTCTTTTCTTTTTAACTCACAAAGTCACAACAGCCGAACAAACAAGTCGTTTCAAGTTTTAAAAACAGAGGGTTTTTTTTCATCATAGGGCCATTATTTACCTGCCTGTGGGGGCCGTGTGTGGGGGGGGTCGGGTTTGTGCCGCAGATAAATTGAATGTGAGCTGACTGGAGAACAAACCTGCAAAGAGGATGAATAACATGGTGCTCAAAGACCACTCAAGAATACGAGTGGAAAACAAACCAAAAAAAAAGATACCCAACACAATAAGCGATTTGCAAAAATATTTCAGACAGATGTCGCGGTTATTTGCTAAATCCTTTTTATTAAATTATTTATTATTCTTATTTCAGCGCTTCGAGTAACATGGATAATTCCACATTTTGCACGATGGCGGAATAAACCGCAGTGATACTCAGCCATCTTTGCCTTTCACGTGCACTTACCTAATGACTTAGCATGTCCCCAACAACAGCGGCTCTCCATCAGAAAACACTTTGATATAAGGCGATTGTGGTTTTTGTCTTTTTCTGAGCGTGGCGGAAATCAAAAAGGAAACCTTTCCGCCAAACCGGGGTTTTATTTTTGCAAATTGCCTGAAACATCAGCAATTGGGCTGTGGGCTCTTTAACGACCGCCCGTGACCACGGTCATCGTTTCCCCCTGGTAACTGACTAGAAGGGGCGGTGAAAGACAGAAAAAAATGAAAAAAAAACGAAACAAATGAAAATGAATTTTCTCCTGTATTTTCATGTCAATGGATTTGACCGCTATCATGACAACAGTCTGCGTTCAGGCAGCGGAGTGGGTATGCTTCCCACTCCATGCCATTTGAGCTTCGCATCAGTGGTTTTGCCTCGCGGATACAAGACAGAAGGGTAGCCCGCTGCAGCCGCCTGAGCTCCACCAGACACCGACATCCAACGGACAGATAGGAAGTCTGTCTTTCGTCAAATGGATGATTGCCTGTTATTTTTTGGGGGGTGGGGTCAATAGGACGCCATAGAAATTGCCTTTTTTTCCCCTCTATATCTGTGATTCCTAACGTACGATAAAGTTGTGAAAGACATCTCACTCAACACCTGGCTCAGATTTAAAGCTGTGGATCGGACAGCGCTATGCAAGCGTCAGCCTGAACAAAATAAGCGAGGACAATTGGCTCGGTGCTGACAAATGGGCCGTCAAACGTAATGATGCAGGGCAAAGCAGAAGCCCGTTGTGGCCGGAGACTGACCCGACAAAGGGGCACGAGCACTCCATCCTGCCTCGTATTACTCACTCCATTTCTAAAGCGACTCTTTCGGCTCTATCATTTGACGATCTTACACGAATGGGACTCTGGCGGGGTGAAGGTAGAGATGACTTATTACCTAGAGGACGTTATGACATTGCAGGTTGGCCGTTTCGAAGCTTGAACCTGTGACCATCTGGTTGCAGGACGATGTCAGGAAACAGCCAACACACCTGCTGTGCGGTAATGAGTGTCCGGCAGGAAAAAGCCCGATATCACATTGTAAACGAGCGACGCATACCGTCGAAGGCACTCATTCAACCACAAGTGCCTTGCAAGTCTGCGTTAATTAAATTCATTAATTCACTAACAATTAATTAATATGGGATGTTCCAAAGGATACGCCTACATTTGAACATCCTTGCTCTTCCAGACCTTCTGAATGACCCTGGGCCAGAATTGACCATGAGAGAGAGTTAACTTCTTTGAAAATGTATCCACGATCTCGCCTCTCTTAGCTCGGCATGAGCTAAGAGAGGCTGTACTTGTACTTGCAGTGATATGAGGAATGGCTGGAAAGCAACGTGATGAAGAAATGACCTTGTTGGGCGGGAATGGAGTCCCTTGTACCTCTTTGCTAGGCTTGCAAGCGGAAACAAAGACACGCTGGTATTTACAAATGGGATCCAAACACAGAAATGGCCGCCGAGGGCTGATGTCATAATTATTTGCTCCTCCAAAAAAGCTCCGGGAATGAGATTTTCACGCATCCGGCACCTCCGAGCGCAATCAGTAAAAACCGCAACACATCCGGCGGCTGCAGCAACATTGACTTGTATGCTTGTGAGGCAAAACCCCGCGCTCGTAATCCCTGTTGCTAATGGCAAAAGTAGGTTGCCGTTCCGACAGATGTACCAGTGAGTGGGGGACTCCCATGCCGTCTTCTGCTCGGTGTGAACATCTCGCCCTCACTTTCACGTTCGCAAACCTGACCTTAACACTCCAACGTGGATCAGATGATAAACAGCGACCTGTGCTTTGAAGAAAGGTGACAAAAGCACAGTGTTGGGCTGAAATTCAGATGGAGGTCGACACGCCTGTGAAAAAAAGAGACTTTAGGTGACACAAGTCGGCCACGGCGTCGGGCCAGAACGTCAAACCCCATGTGACTTAATGCGTTTCTTATCCACCTGCGCACGTCGGCGGGCGGAATCAGAGGCAGTGTATTCCACAAATAGGAGGGTAATTGAGAAATTGCTTTTCTGAGTTTTTCTATTTTGAGGGAGACGATCGTGGTGATTTGTTGTGAAACGGCAATTTATGAATCCCACAGATGGAAGAACGCGGATTTATTTTTGATTCATCGACGTGGCGGTCCAGCCGCCCCGGCTGATCTTTGAAGATTCCTAGTGTGGGTGGCTGGGTGATCATTTCCTTTTAGCCTGGAAGGGGGATGATATTTCTGTAAGATGTATGTCATGTTGATAAGAGTGTGGCAGGTATGGAAGACATGAATAATCCATGAAGCAAGATGTATATTCTCCTGCTTGAAGTTGAGAAGCCATTATTCAACCTCACTTGTTTTGTCACAAGCCCGCTGATTTATTTTTTTAAAGGGAATTCCAGAGATGTTGTGCAGCAATACGTCTTCCTCCAGTCATAATTCAGCGTGCATTGAACCTACGTGTACACCCGCCAAGTAACGATCAATTACAGCTATTTCCAAAGACTCTCAGCTCGTTGGATTATCACTTAATTAGTGCACAGGGATTCAAGGAACATATTTTTGATTGTAGTGCGACTGCCAATACGGTAAACACATAAATAAATGTGTAAATGAATGATTCTGCAAAGAGAGCGGGATTCCAATCACAACACATTGATTTCCTGGAAGGCATTTTATACCGTCTCCACTTGTACAGTGCTTCCATCACCTTGCGGTTTCAAATATATATACTGCAGGGTTTCACCCTGGACCAGTTGCCAGTCAGTTAAAGGGTCTTATAGAGAGACACTCCGCACACCAAGTGCGCTCCAAAGGTAAAGATCGTTTATTTGACATGCAGTACAGAAAATGTATCCTAGCATAACGTTTCAAGCCAAAATACGCTCTTCTTCAGATGTTTACCAAAATTCTTCAGATGCTTGACAAAATATGTTGCGTGTGTTTGTAAGCATCCGAAGAAAAGCATCTTAAACCCGGCCTTGGAGTGGCTCGCCTCAGGTGGCGGATTCTGTTCCACGCCTGCGAAACCCAGAGGAGAAGAGCGACCTTCGTCCCCAGAGCTGTCCAACTCCTCCATTCCCAGCAACCCCCTGCAAAGCCCTCATCGCCGTACCAGCCCCACCGCGCCGACACTGCCACTCATGATATATCTATTATACAATTGCAGAGCGTAGCTCACCTCACTGTCTCTTACTTATGGTAGAATTTGCACCGTTCTGTACAGTTATATTATATGTATATTTACCCTTTTTTTTATTGTTGTTTACAAATCGATGCTTCTACCACACAAATAAAGTTTTCTGTGATTCTGATTCTGATATTCTGGCTCAAAATGTTATGCTATAATAAATAAATGTATGCATTTTCTGTACTCTATGTAAAATAAATAATCTTTTGGAGCTGTCTTGGTGTGTGGATTTTTTCCCAAACCTTTATTCAGCGGATCCTTTCGATCCAGCGAACATCCTCAACCGGGCGGGGGGAAGAGGGGGGGGGGGGGGGGGGGTTCTGTTTTTGTTTTCACATTCAGAGATACCCATCATTTATCCTTTCATTCACAAATT
>CAAKHD010003424.1:65665-98250 GCA_901007705.1 Fistularia tabacaria | reverse complement strand
ACAACTAAAATTTTTTATACATAGATATATATAAACACAAAAAATATATTTATATATATATATATATATATATATATATATATATATATATATATATATATATATATATATATATATATATATATATATATATATATATATATATATATATACAGACATATACATTTTTTTTTTATTTATCTCTGCTTAAAAATAAGTCAATCAAATTCGCTATGGGGATTTGTTTTTTTTATGAATTCATAATTATTGTTTTGATTATATAATTAATTAATTTGATTATTCAATTCAATTAAATTCAACTAGATTGTATTCATTTGATGATGCTTGTGTGTGTATATATATATACATGTATATATGTGTCTATGTATGCATGTGTGTATATATATATACATATATATATATTTGTGTGTGTGTGTGTGTGTGTATGTATATATATGTATATATCTTAAAAAATATATGTATACATATATATATATATAGGGTTTTATTTTATACCTGACAGAGGTACAGTCATCATCCGTGCCCTATTTATCCAGATGGAATCCGTCTGGGTCTGATGTAGCGATGATAAAGCAGGGAGAGGGTGGCACTGGGAGTGTGTGTGATCGGTGCCACCGGTGTGTTCTGGCCGCCATATTTATGAGGTGATATTGAATTGCACAAACACACACACACACACACACACACACACACACGCACACACACACACACGTACAAGTAGGTGATGTATGGTAATAACATCTAATTCCAATGACTTCCGGGAAAAATTATCACAGAGGCGCCGACGATCCTTCAAGCTGACCTTCGCCGAGCCACCGTCTACATCTTTTAGTACAGTTTCAGGACGGCAGGTGATTACCCATCTCCTCCTCTCGTCATCCTCTGAATACATTTTTTAATCTGGATAACCCTGAAGAATCAGCCAGGCTTCGCCAGCCGAAGGGGCTTTGCTGTCGAGCAATGGTGGTGTTCGTGTTTCAAATGTACAGCTACATGTGTTACCATTCATTCAGCCGTTATCTCTACCGCTAATCTCTACCCTCACCCAATGACATTTGTGAAGTGTCACAGTTGCTACGGTTTGTGTTGTTTGCAGATGACACTAGATTTTTCATTTCTGGAAATGATCTAAAAGAGTTCGCTTAAAGTATTGGAAAAAAAATGGTAAAACTGAAAACATGGTTTGAGTACAACAAATGATCTTCAAATTTTTGATATTTGGTAAAAAAAGAAATACTGAAGTCACTTTATCTATTAACAACACAATTGTTGAAAGAGTGAATGAACTAAAATTCCTAGGTTTAGTGTTGGATGACAATTTAACATGGAAATCACATAGAATGTATGTAAAAAATAAGGTATCGAAGAGCTTATTTATTTTAACAAATCCAAAAATATTTTACCTGACCACATATTGAGAAAGTTATATTGCTCAATGATACTGTCTTATTTTACTTACTGTACAGAAGTGTGGGGTTACACCTATGAAAGCTATTTAAAGCCACGGATTTTATCACAGAAAACAGCCGACCGAATAATACACCGACCCGCATTTGGAGAGCAAACAAATTGACTATTCATGACTTCCAAATTGTTGGAATTCAAAAACATCACAGAATTGCAGACGTTATTGGTCATATTTAAAGCTGGAAGCAAAGTTCTTCCGGAAGACGTACAAAAGCTGTTTCTTTTTCCATCAGAGAATGGAAACCATAAGAGGAGGTTTGACTTTAAACATCTGTTTGCACCAACAACATTCAAACAGAAGTGCTTCTCTGTTAACAGTGTAAAGCTGTGGAATTCTAAGGAGAATGATTTCAAACGTTGTCAAAATATTTTCTACTCAAAAGTTTGTAAACAACAAAACCTATTGAATCATATAAACTTCATGAGTGAGTGGATGTGTTTTGTATTTAATTTGGTGAAAATTGTACCGGGGGAAAATCAGGGTTGATCATCACATGCTTGAATGATGTTGAAAAGGGCCAGAAAAATATAAGAATTGTGTTCTTCTTATCTGCTCCTTTCCATTCATGTCAATGTTTAAATCATGTATTGTAACTTCCAACGTATCATTGTGTGAACAATGTCACAAACAAGCATTTTCATGAAAGGAACATTTGAATAAATACAAAAATACAAATACAACGATGGGTCTCCAACCAGGAACCTGCCCGGTCCGACCCACCGCTGTGCAGCAGTGCCGCTCGTGTGTAAACAGTTACATTATCATGAATACGAGGGTTCCAATTCAAATTGCGTGGCTCAGGACGGGGTACTTACCGGGATAGTGGCGCCGACAGGCGGGCTGTGAAGCCACACGTCCATCTGATACCCCTTTTACTCGCTCTTCTTTTTCCCCGGTGTTAAAAAAAAACAGGACCCGGTCCTTGTCGGTTATCTGAAACGGGGCAGCTCTTCTTTTCTGCAGAAACTGCAACGGGACGATGCTGCCGAGACACTTCTGTGGATCGCGCCAAACCCGCTGATTAGATCGAGTCAAACCTCGTTTTTTGATAGGCGAGACCCGGGGCCTCTTGAAAATCGGCTTCTTCTTTTTTTTTCCGCTACCTGCTAACTCTCGCACCTTGTATTCTCCCTGGTGTTTGCCTCGTCCAAGTTTCTCTTTCTTTTCTTTTTTGCCTTTTATTTGTTGTCAGAATCCTCGGGTTGCGAAGGGGGAGTCATTTGCATGCAGAGGACCAGGAGAAGCGGTGATGTAGCGCTCCTCGTGCTACGGCTGTCAGAAGTATCTGTCACCGGCGGGACTATTTAAGGAAGAATATTTGTCAAACGCACTCTCAAAACGGCAACCGAGGCTAGCGGAATCTCTCAGTTCCAGGTGACGACACACGGGGATCGCCGACGTGGGTTTTCGGCAGTTTATTAACTGGCTAATTGGTCGGTGCCGCCGCGTTTTCCCTTTTTCCGCCGTCGCCGTCAGATCTTTAAACGATCCGCTGATGTCACATCAAACTCCTGCGGAATATGAAAGGCCGGTTTGCGCTCGTGGCGGGACGTATGCTGTCCATGATGTAAATTGGAGCGACTCTGTTGATGCTGAAGATTAAAAACATACTTTTGCTGGCAAATACATGTTTTTTTTTTTATTGCTTTTTTTCTTCCTCCCACACGGTTACTGCACTGGGTGGAGCACTGGTTAGCGCTTCCGCCTCACAGCGAGAAGGTCCCCGGTCGGATTCCCACAGGAAGCATTCCTGTGTGGAGTCTCCGTGTTCTCCCCCATGGGGTTCCTCAGGGTTCTTCGGGTTCCTCCCGCAGTCCAAACACATGCAGAAGGTTCATTGGAGACCCCACAAGCACCCAGACTCATGGATGAGAGAGTGAATGCTGGTATGTTTATCTCCATGATGTGATTGATGGAGTGAATGGTTGGAAGTCCCCATGTGATTTGTGCATGAGAGGGTGAATGACCGAATGTCTCTATATGACGTGAATGAGTGACTGAATGGCAGCCAGTTTAGGCTCCGACCGCGACCCTGATCACTGAATTAGCTGAAAATGAATGAATGAAGGATTACCGTTACCGGTCCAGTCGGCCATTTTTTTTTGGGGGGGGGGGTCATTTGTCGCCTGAGATGTCGCAGAAGACGTGGCGCAATGCTTCTTCCTCCCCACTGCCCTCCACCGACGCTCCCTGGAGAACAGGAGCACCTTCACATAAATAAACACATGTACGTGGCACGCCACAGGAGATATGAAGAACTCATAATTCCAGCTCCAGGAAAAAAAAAAAAAAAATGTATGTTTGATCTGTGATATCTGAAACGGTGCTTTCAAGTCACTTATTGGTTTTTGCTGAAATGGTTGTTTGCTGAGGAAACGGCACACTGGGGGGAGAAGATGAACCATGCCAACTTGAAAGTGGGAGTTTGTCAGCGTTGATATTTATTAAAGGAACCAATAAAGGCAGGCGCTCTGTCGCTATATTGATACAAGTCAGTATGTCCTCGGGGAAAATGCAACTTCAGTTTATATTAAGAAAACGCATGATTTGATTTGATATGTGAAGATATTTAACGTGGTTCCTCCCACAGTCCAAACACATGCAGGAGGTTCATTGGAGATCCTAACTTGTCCAAACAAGAGAGTAAATAATGGTTACCGTAATTTCCGGTTTATTGAGCATACCTGAATACAAGCTGCAGCCGCTAAAAATATGTAAATAAATACATGTGTAGATATATTGGTAACCCTAAACGTAATGTTGTAACATGATATATTTACACAGAAAGATGTTACAGAGACACATTTATATTTACTTTCAATTAAATGCATTTCGGTAGCATCCACAAATACTTACTAGAAATGCTTTTTTCCAACTTTCACGGCTGCTGAAAATGATAAATAATAAATAACATAAGGAAAAGTCCATCCGTCCATCCACTTTCCATCCCGACTTTGTCCTCCTCCAGCTGAAGGCTATCTTTGTCTCGCGTCTCTCTAGTTCCTTCTTAGACAGTCAGGTCCATCGCCTTCCACTTGAAAACTGCGTCATTTGCATTTCTTCGTGGCCTTTCTGTGACGAGGGCGTGTGTGCAAAGCGCAATTTCATTGGTCCAACGCGAAGAGGCCAAACGTTTTGGCAGCATGAAGCTGGATAGCCCCCCAAAAACCCATAAATTTGCAGCATCATCGTTTAAGCCGCGGTGTTCGAAGCGTGTGAAAAAAGTAGCGGCTTATAGTTTCCCCACAGATATATGAACAGAATAGATTGAGCCTTTAATTGTCCCACAATGAGGAAATTTCACTTCACACAACAGAAAGTGGACGGAGCAGGAGAGGTGGTTAAGCCACAGATGTTAAAGGTTAAAAATGTAGCATTAGAAAATATCAGCCAAAAAAGAAAAAAAACAAACACTTTTGTGCAAGAAAAGGAAGAGAGCAGTGGAAAAAAGCTGCTTCCGGCGGCAACACGAGTGAGTGGATGAGAGAGTGACTGGCTGGATGAACGGGTGAATCTGAATGACGGTTGTGTTTGTATCTGAGGTGTGAATGAGTGAGTGAATCCCTGTGAATGACGTGATGGAACTCTGCTTCTCTACAGGTGACGGCCAGGATCGGCTCCAGACCCGTGACTCCGCGTGCGCCATTTCTGTTAAAGATAAGTGTTGAATGGTGATTACTTGCAGAGAGATGGAGCTCTGAACCGTATGAATGCATCACATGTGAATCCTCCCGTCCAGGACGGATCGTCTCTGTCAGGCTTGCAGGACTTCATCTCCTCCTTTACCTTCTTGTTCCTCCGCTTAAATGAATCGCAAAATCGAAAACCGCTCACAATTCACCGCTCAACAACAGCCCGCGTCCTCGCCGACCTTCAGCTTCTGGGAGTCCAGAACATTGCATTCCCTCTGACCCTGTTTGCCATTCACTCTGTAATTGTCACTCGCTCCGGGCTTTTCAAGCCATCAAACGCTGCTCGGAGCCGGGCTGCACGCCGGCGTATCTCGCATCTCATCAGAACGCCGGCGCTGCCAGAGAACCCGCCCTCCATGAGCTAATCCGGCCCCCCCCGAGGCGACGCTTCTAACCAAACTAATTATTCGGTGTAGCCGCACCGGCTGGAACGCGGCCCGTGCAGCTGGACGGAGCGGGTTCGGAGCGAAAAGCGGCGCCGCCGTTCCCGTCCGCCGATCCTCCCCGCACGGCTCCAGAGCAGATAGACGACTTTCACGCTCCATTATTTTGTCATCTCACTCCAGACCTGCAGCCGGAGCCCGCTGGAGTTCCCGTGTCCGTGTGCGTTTTTATTTGCACTGTATGCAAACAGTGCGGCGCATCTCGCAGCCCTGCAGCCTCCGCCGTCCTCGAGGCCCAAAAAAAAAAATATATATATATATATATTTATATATATATATCAAGGAGTTTCCAGTTTGTGTTGTGCTCTCACAGGAAATAGGTTCCCCGGGGCTCGGAGGCCTTTTCTTGATCCTGTGTTGATACCAAGGATTTACAGGGACTCTGGTGATTAGCCAGAGGGGAAATGGGAAAAACGGGGCAATCACTGCCAGCAGTCTCACATCAGAGAAATATGGACACACACACACACACACACACACACACACACACACATATACACACACGCGCACACACACACACACCTCGACATGTCCGCTGACACACCCACGCGCTGGCGCACATGCATCAAAACATGAGTTGTTATTGTGATGCAAAATAAGTTTCTGTCACAGATGAGGAGGATTCTAAAGGTTATATAAACTGCTGTTTTGGCTGTTTTGTAAACTCAGCATATGAATATGCATTTGTAGGCAGCCTTGGAAATCAGCACAAATCATATCTCCTTGATATTGAAAATGGCTGCACGGGTCCCTCAGCTTCTCGCCGGCCTTGAAGATGAAACACTCCGGCTCAGTCGTTGCAGAAAATACAGAGGGAGTTTTTTTTTTTTTTTTTCCCTCACTAGTTTCCATTTCTACATTGTAGGCTGTGTGAGAAACCCCAGTCATTTGTGCAGTATTTGCCTACACACGCACACACACACACAGACACACACGCGCACACACACACATATACACACACCGCAACCCTTTTTTTTTATCTATGTGTCTCGGACTGCCATCATCATGACACACGCAGAGAAAAAACATGAATTTGAAAAAAAAATAAAGAAAAATGAACGTCTGTCAAAGCAGAGCCGGGACTGGACTCAATTAAAAATTGAATGAAATTAATTAGCAGCTTTGTAATTCATTAATTTGTGTTATTTATTCTTTCCTTATCTCATTGTTATACCCCATATGGCGACCTAACCAATGTACAGTGTGCTATATAAAGGAGTCATCGGGACATCTGGTCATTCATTCATTCATTCATGATCATTCATTTCCCTCGTCCTCCCATGGACACATTCAAGCGTCCACCCTCTCACGGAGCCCCTGCATGAAGAGCAAAGAATAGCGTGTTTGTTTCGACCTCCATCTAGATGTTTCTTTAAATCTCCCTTCAGCCAGCATCACCCAGTGCGCCGCTGGAATCCGTCCCTCCTGAAACTCGCGCGCTGAGTAACGTTCCGCACTGCACGTTGAATTTGTGATTCATTCATATTTCCAAACGCGAAATTGTTTTCTGCAATTGATTAATCGAACTGAAGGCGTTATGTTCCCAGTCCTAGAAACAACTCGTGTGTATGTGTGTTTTTGTGTGTGTGTGTGTGTCTGTGACAGCCCCTACCACCTCCTTTGTTCACATGAGGCAACGTTAGTGCAACGGCAGACACTGGTAGCGTTTCCAGGTTGTGACCTTGCCTGCGGGACGCCGGGGCTTTTTCTCCACACATGAATAAATTGCAGTGGGGTTTGGAAGACGCCTCGCAAAACACTTACTCTGGAAATTAAGTGGTTTGGCTGGCGGAGGGAGCTGCCGCGCTAAACTCTGTCAAGACCCACAAGTCTTTTTGTTTGTGCGCGCGCGTGTGTGTGTGTGTGTGTGTGTGTTGCTATGCTTTGTTTTCAGGCTTGCACCACTTAATGTTTTTTTTTGAAAAGTTGCTCCATTAGGTCCTTCCTCACAGGGCCACGTATGGAGACACAACCATGCACTCACTCGTTCACATCATTTAGAGACACAATAATTCACCCTGTCATTCATTTCATACAGAGACAAACAATCACAGGTTTAAGATAAGATAAGATAAGATAAGATAAGATAAGATAAGATAAGATAAGATAAGATAAGATAAGATAAGATAAGATAAGATTATACTTCCCCATAGGGGAAATTCGTTTGTCACAGCAGCACAACATTAACAACAATTATGAATATAAATGTAAATAGAAGCGGCAATTAAAGTGACAAAGGTAACAACAAGGATAAAAATAGCTAACAGAGTGACAACAACAAGGACAAAGATAGATGTTTATAGACAATAATTCACTGTGGAGGTTCAATTCACATCTTCTATAAACAAATTCGATATGTCACTTGATCATTCTCGTCATACCGATGACTTTTCCACTTCTCCGATGACTCTTCCGTCTTTCCGATGACGCCTGGATGCATCAACAATGACGAGGAGGAGGTCTGATTGAGTTTTGTTGAGTGGAGCAACCAGAACCACCTTCTTCTCAACATCTCCAAGACCAAAGGAGGTGGTTGTGGACTTTAGGAAGAATTGGAGGAGATGTATACCAATCTCCATTAGGGGTGAGGAGGTGGAGATGGTGAACTCCTACAACAACCTTGGGGTCCACAATAGAAATAAACTGGAGTGGACACATAACACAGATGCCTACAGGAAGGGTCAGAGCAGGAAGTTCTTCCTGAGGAGACGGAGCCAGTTTGGTGTCTGTAGCTCCTCAAGACTTTCTACTGGTCAATGGTAGCCAGCGCACTCTTCTTGGCTATAGTGATCCGGCGGGGTGGTGCCAGGGACGGAGAGGTCCACAAGCTGGTGAGGAAAGCCCGCTCGCTGGTGGGACTGAACCTGGACAAGCCCGGGGTGAGGGTGAAGGACAAACTGGGAGCTTTCCTGTACAATCCTTGCACCCCCTGAGACCACCAGCTGTGGCTGAAGGGCTCATCCCACAAAACGCTTCAGATGCTCCTTTGTGCCCACGGCCATCAGACTGGAAAACAGCCGTCTGGACGGCACAACTCTGACTGCCTGGAAGTGCATCTGTGCTTCCACCACCTTGCTGCCTCACTAATCGACACATGTCATGTCCTCATCCAGTTTATCTACTTTTATCCTTGTTGTTGTCATTCTGTTATTGATATTGTTATTGTTGAGCTGCTGTGACAATCGAATTTCCTCTATGGGGATCAATAAAGTATTATCTTAGCTTATCTTATCTTAGAGCACATGTGTCAAACTCGACGCCCGCGGGCCCTTTGTGGCCCGCCACGTCACTTTATGTGGTCGCGAGAACGTCTTAGAAGCTCTGATTGTCTTAAAATAAATAAGTCAAAGGCGTGCATTGACCATAAACTACATTTCCCACAATTCATGTTGCTCATGTGACCAGCCAAGTGACCTCATCCCGCCATTAGATTGCAGCGGATCCATTTCAATGTTATTTTCAACAAGTGGAATACAGAAATAAAAATGATCCCTGAATGTCCAGGAAGAGGAAAGTTGATGCAGATGGATATTTTTCTTCATTCACTTGGACAGTTTGATCATTGATTGATGGAGTCATGAGAGATTCTTAACCTGACAATAGAAAATATGTTGTAACAGAGTAACAAGTCACCATTATTTTTTTTTACATCTATGCTAATGCATGTGGAACATTTTGGATTTGAAAGAGTCATAAATTCAGAGTTATTTAACATGAAAGAGTTACATTTATTTTACATTACATTTGGTAATATTTAGTTACATTGACACTGTTAGCGTTCCATGTGGGCCTTTGAGGGCAACCATGATGCTGATGTGGCCCTCAGTGAAAATGTTTTGGACAGCCCTGTCTTAGAGACACGCAACCATTCCCTCATTCATTCAGAAGTCAAATACAAACTATTTCATTCATAGGTCATGTACGAACATGTAAGCATTATTTTCTTCCATTCACACGTCAGAATGAGACTTAAGCATTCACTCTCTCATTCACATACGATTCACTCTCGTTTACACGTCATGTTTATACAATCAGATTTTTTTCCATTCAAACATCACATAGATTCAACCATTCACGCTCACATTCACATTTTACATATATATTAATCATTTATTATCTTTTATTTAGTTTTATTTTTATTTTTTCCAGTTACCTGACATTCTGTACTCAAATTGATACAACAGAAGTGCAGAGAAATGATCAAGTGTTCGGGTTCAGACAGAAATGTTCCGCTCAGAAAGACTTTCTGGCAGAACGTCCTCAAGGTAAACCTCTCCTGTGTTCTGTTATTTCTTGCTCCACATCATGTTAGCTAACCAAAACTTGTGAGTCATGCCTTGCTGGATCACTCCAGGGCTGCGCTGCCTACCGGCGCTCGTGCATAGAATCTTGCTGTGATCACCACAGATACACTGTTATGTCATGCTACCCTGGCATTTAGCATTGAATGTTGTACTGTGCTTGTCGTTTCAATACCAATTGCTGCTCAGAAAGTTGAAAAAATAAATGAATATAAAAAAAGACAAATGTAATAATAATAATAATAATGATTATGATTGTGATCATGATAATACTAATGATAATAACAATAATGATAATAAAAGAATAAAATTCTTGAAAATGTGAAAATAAGTAGATAAATCAACAAATAATAAAAATCTAAATAAATGCAAAACTTGCAAGAGATCAATGATGAAAGGGCGTTTGTGTGCAAAGTCTTTTAAACAAAGGACCTCACATTGCAACTTGCACTTTGCAATTTATTCATTCATATCTATTATGCTGCAGGATAAGCGGCAGACGAAGGATGGATGGATGGATGTCTATTATGCGCCAATCATGCTGCTTATATACCATTGAAATGAGTATAAATAACTTTAATGCCGGTGTTGATCGCTGGCACACTACCTGCACTGCTCCTACATTTCCCTCATAGCCTGCAAGTCCTGTTCCCTTCACGTTGGTGAACTTCACAGGTTTGGATTTACTGTTTTTGCTATACTATGGATGTCGATTCATTTATCCACTACGTCATTCCAGGGTCACAGGTGGACATACAAGCATTCACTCTTTCATTCACACAGCGTAAACATTCACACCATCTTTTTTTTTACGCTACTGTCCTCCGAGCTCAAAAGCAAGGCTGTTGCAACTGCACTAAACAAACAGACAACAAAAAAGTGCCACGTAGGGGGCGAGTATGTTGTATCACTCCTACTCCACTTCCGCCTGGGCTTGCAACCACTCGAGGTCACCTGGGAAGGTAACTGGGCAAACAAGTGCGGAGGGGAATCGGATCAGAGCAAAAACATCCAAGGTGAAGGTCGGCTCACTTCACTTTATCACTTTATAGAAGTGATTCTCAAAGTAGATTTTTTTTAAATTTTCTCAGCCACTGCATGATGAGCACAGCTTGTGGGGCCTCATCGGGGGGTCACGTGGATGGGTTCGCCCCAAATTCCCCGAGAACCAAATAGGATATTATTACTAATTAAGATATAATGATGATACAAGTCTTGGAAATTTACAGTTTCCCACGGACCTCCTGCATGTGTTTGGACTATGGGAGGAACCCGGAGAACCCGGAGGAACCCCACGGGGGACTCCACACGGAACGGCCCCCCTGTGGGAATCTTGCCGGAGACCTTCCCGCTGCGAGGCAGAAGCTCTAACTGCTGGGTCACCGTTTCCACGCTGCCCGTGTTGATTTATTACTTAATTAATTCGTAATTCCTGCGACTCGTGCGCAGCTGCTTCGGTATACCGTAGCACACAATCAGGCTTTCTTCATCCTCGAGAAGAATCGGAGCTAATCATACACTTATTTCCCATGAAACCATAGAAATGGTCACCAGATGCGTGGATTTGTAAATCTACACATATGACATAATAATAATAATGATAGGCTTGTAAAAGTTGCAGTTCCTTATTAAAAGTTCCTTGAACTACAATCAGGACTTTTCCTAACCTGCAGCAAACTGACTGCAGACTGATTTATAAACTTGGCCGAAAAAAAAAATAATGTCCTTTTTAAGTTTCCACCAGCCTTTCATGATCTATTTTACCAATCCCTGAACTTATCTATCTGGTTTTATGAAAACCCATTACAAAGGTATTTGTGAATTCTGTGTCTCCCAGCGGAGCCTCCACAGCGCCGCTCCCACTTGCGCTGAGCTTCTGGGGTTGCAGGAAGCAATTAAAGGCGCCACCTGTTTCTCCATTTCTGCTCCCGCTACCGTTTGGCTAATTGGAAACCCGAGTCTATTGGCGCCGATGGCCGGCCCGAAAAAGAAAACAATCCACAGCTACGGTTAAGTTCTTTTTATTCAACTGTAAACTTTGCCATTGTTAGTGAATTCTCTTTGATGACAATAATTTCGTACTTAGAGTTATTTTGTTGACTTTCAACAGCAAATTTACATCCAGAGCAACACCGCTGCATTATTTGTGTTACGCCATCCCAGTCGATTAGCCGCAGGACATCGGAACAACGCTGCTTTTCTTTACGGCACAATCCACACCGTGTTGTAAAATGGATTTCTGAAGTATTGATATTATATTTGTACGGTTGTCTTGCTGCTCGCAACACCTTTCTTTCCAGAGACAAAGAGGCAGCGATGCTAAAGGCTACCCACAATGGAGTCCAAATTACAGCATTCGAAAATAAACAACTGACCCGTAATTAGCAGCTGTCTAAATCTTCTGCTTCTTCTTCTTCTTCTCCTCCTCCTTTGGGGTGCTCTCTTCAGGGGTCACAGCCAATCAGCTGCTCCATCTAACCCCTGCTCTACATCCTCTTCTCTCACGCCAACTAACTCATCCTCTTCCTCTCCATCCTTAGGCCTCCGCTCTGGTCTTCTCCTAGACCTCCTCCAACCTCTGCATCCTTCTACCCAGATCTTCACCATCCCTCCTCTGTCTATGTCCAAACCATCTCAGCGTGACTTTATCTCCAGAACATCTATCCTGTGATGGCCTCATTCAGGATCCTCTCCATCTTCCTCCTTCCCAATGAAAACCTCCACATCTTCATCTCTGCTGCCTCCAGCTCTGCCTCCTGTCTTCTCCTCAGGGTCTCCAAACCAGACACAATAGCAGCTCTCACCTCTATGTTGTGCACCTTCCCTTTCATATTCCTTTCTAACCCTTCACACTTTTCTCTAGCCGTTCCATCCTTCTCACGCATGTTCTTCCACCTCTTCACGCTCTCCATTGATCTGAACATCTGACCCTCAGTGCTTGATTTGCTCCATCTTCTCCATCTCCTCTCCCTGCAGCCTCATCGTTCCTCTTAGGTTCCTCTCATTCATACACGTGTTCTATCTTCCTGCCGCGAACCTTCATTCCTCTCCTCTCCAGGGCAAATCTCCACCCCCACCTCCACTTCTCGAGATGGTCCCCTGCCTGCTCCCTGCTGTCACCATAGATCACAATGTCATCTGCAAAGAAAATAGTCCACTGGGATTCCTATCTAAGCCCAACTGTCACCCTCTCCACGGAATAACTGTCTAAATAATAATGGTTGTTGAAAAACAAATGATTTACTAGAAACACAGCAGCACTTATCTGATTTAATTATCCATGGATGGTCTCCCGAACATCCTTGGGCGTCTCCAATTTTTTTTCTTCCATTTTTTCCATTTTTTCTGCTGTCATTAAATAAGTGATGTGGCGTTTAAAAGTACTGCAAAAAACTTGGACTTAATAATGCTAATTTTGCACTGAGTATTATGACAGCAAAGTGTTTCCACTGCATAGGCCGCATTTGTTCATCAGGAGGTCCCAGCTCTCGCTGTGAACTCATGCAACATTTAGCTGCGTTGAAATGAAAGGAAGATGCCGCAAAGAAGTGAAGTGCTAAAAAAGAAACTAAGCCTTTGGTTTTAATGATTCTGGCCAGTAATTTTTTTTTTATTTATTTTTTAATTTTTCTTAACACACCGTGTACCCCCCTCCCCCACCTTTGCCTTTGAGTCAGCCTTTCCAACGGGCACGTTTTAGGGCTCATTAACATTTTCCCGTTTCTGCCAAAAAACTAAAATAAAAAAAACTCACTCTCACCAACGTTGCATTCAAGCCGGCTAAGAAACCTGATCAACCATGAAATTGAGCACTTACTCGGCAGCCGGTGGTGACGGGGCAAAAATCAAGGTAGAATTTATGCGGCATCCTCAGAATCCTATTGTGTGGTCTTTGGATCGAATGAAATATTCATCGTCCGAATACATTGGTTTATTCCCCAAGTAGAGCGAGATATGTGTATTTTCCAAGTCGGATTTTCTGAGCCGACGTCTACCCTGATGTTTGAGTGAATGTGTAATTGCTTGTTTGTCCTGGGAAAAAAAATGAAAAAAAAATCCAGTTCAATAAATAAATGAATGATGGAATCAAACTGGATATGCTGCGGGATAGCGGGCTGTAAATACACTTTTGTTGTAAACGTCCTCCAGCTATCGATTCAGCACAAGAGTGAATAAATGATCGGTCAAGTGGAAATGATCAGTGTTAACAGTGAACTCAATTCCCACTTCCTGCTCTAATCAATTGAGATCCCTCCAAAATTGACCCCTTTGCACTTTCTAACTGGAAATTACAATCTCAGTGGGGAGCTAATGCTCGCTTTGGCACTTTTTCATTTATCTTTCCACTCTTCTCAGCAGGCCTCCAATATAAATCTAATAAAAAGCTGGAACCGTGGACTTGTCAGGGTATGTCAGCTGGGTGGTTCTCATAATACGCAATGCTGCTTGTTTCCCAACTGCCTGCTGTTACACATTTGCTTTCCAGGTACATGAAATCCCTTCATTTGGCCAGACATGCTGAAAGTCACTTTGAACTAGCTGGTCCTTTGGCATTCACTTTGTAAAACTTGCGTTGTCCCCGCGCGGTGCAGCTCGACGTCGGACCGGGCGGAGGCAAAAACAAAAAGAAAAGCAACGAAAAAAGGATCTTGAAAGCTATCAGATTGGCAAGGGCTTCTGATGTTGGGTTCATTTACCTCCAAAAAGAATTCCAGATGCTTTGGAAGTGAACGTGCGCTGCAGTGCAGACCGCCATGGCGGAGGTTTTCATTAGTGAAGAAGAACTGCAACGGCAGTGTTAGTAGTCGCAAGTTCTTTGGATTGAACTCCGGAAAAACAAAGTTGAACTGGTCGGGGTTCGTGGTTATCGCTTCCAGGAAGGTCCCTGGTTGGATTCCCACAGGAGACTCCTCTCTGTGGAAGCTCCATGTCCTCTCCCCCATGTTGGGTTTTCCCCGGGTTCTCCAGGTTCTGGAGGATTCTGGTCGAAGGGTTGTGAGAAACCGTTGTGACACATCGAGCTTTCTTTTGCTGTGGTTGTGTTGCAGTTCCTTGTCCGATTCCTGGAGCATTGGCACAGCAGAGGAACAAGCGGTCATGGACCTCAGCTCCTCGCACCATCTTAGCTCCTATTCCGAGGCAGGGTCTTCATATGGTTCCATAGGAACCAGAAGGAAATCAGAAGCCACGGCCATTAACTTACAGGGTTCTTCAAACGCTGAAGCAGTGCTGGGAGAAGATAAAAAACATTTCAACCATCTGATTGGAGCAACGAAGAGGTCCAAGGTCTTCTGACCTGCTGTGCTTCAGAGGGGTTTCCAGGGCTCGCAGAGGAACATGCACATTTTGGCCAGAATAAATGTGGAGTTAGCTAGCGGCTAACGGGGTTTTTCACAGAGTGAAGCAGTGCTAGGAGAAGATAAAAACACCCCAACCATCTTGATAGTCCATGGTTGTTATTGCATGAGCGCTGTGGCAGCTTCACCTCCATGCTGTCCATGTCATCTTCTTCTTCTCCGTCTTTGGTGGTTTGTTTTGGAGCGTGGAGCTGAAGGTGCACATCGCAGACTCTCCTTTGGAATCGGATATCTTTGCGACCCCGAGCAAGGTCGACGCGACACTTGTCATTGCTTTGTTAATATCTGTTTTGCATTTTCAATGGAAAAAAAAATTAAAATCCAGGTTAGCACGAGCTGCCGGTACAGCGGCTAATACACCGGCTAATATGTAAACAAGGAAGAAGAAACACGTCGTCAAGTGTAACTAATGTTTCAGCGCCTGTTAGACACTTAAACCTATAAAGCACAAAACAATCCTCCAGAAGAAAACAACATTGTCTCTTTGCAAATTAGGTTTGAATGATTTCACACGTTCAGCACGGAGGAGTTATCATCCTCAGACACGGACTTAACCCAGATGAGGGTGTTTGTCTCGGATCCTTTTCTCTGCGCATTAGCCTGAATATTGAGAAAGACAGGAGAGCCGCCCTCTTGCAGAGTCCTCTGGGAGAGCGAGCTCTCTCTACACTTACTCACAAGTAAACCTTGCGTTCACGTAGCCTCGCCGTGCCGTGCTGTCGGTCGAATGCGCTCAGATGCCCGGGATATTTGTGCAGCGTCATACAAGAATACTCCGAATATCAGAAATGAGATTGCGGATGCCTGTGAGGTGGAGCGACGGCCCGAGGCCCGCCGGGAAAGTTTCACTTCCTGTTTGTCTCGCAGGTGAAAACGTAATCGCGAAGTCATCTCGACTCCATTTGGCCCCCTGATTCCGCGGGGAATTCCTGCCAGGCGTTCGGGTTGAGACGAAACAGCAGCGAGCCCCGGAGGGATTGATGCTCTGCCGCCTTCGTTGTCACTTTCTTGGTTGTTTTTTTTTCCCCCAAGATTTTTGTGATTCTGCAATGAAATGGCAGAACGCGCATTTGTTTTTAAGCGAAGAGTCGCAACTTGGACGGATCTGAACTGTGATTCGGCATCTGGCGGGGCCTCGGGTAATTGTCTGGAGTGGCCACGGTCGGCTCTGGTGGCCCCGTCACGAGTGCGGCGCGGCGCAGCTGGCCCCCGCTGGAATCAAGCAATGATGCATTCATCTAACACATTGTGGGGTTGTTTTATTCAAAAGTATCCCAGACCTATCTTGATGCCAGATGGGATTCTGGTTGTTTGCCATTGGAGACCGTCCACTGGCTCAGAATTGCCCTGAAAGAACCGGGTTCATCCTGGCGGTTCCATTGTAATTTATTTCGATAAAGAAATAAATCTTGTCACTTCTTTGTCACTCATAACCGTTTCCTGGTTAACAGGTCTCTCTGACTGCCAGATTATCTGTCATGTTGATTCATCGGACAATACAGATCCGCTGGATTACAGTGAGGAGGTAGCCACACAAGGGATTCTGAGACTGGAAGGACATTGGCAGTCAGGATCTTCCAGAATTTTCCTGTGTAGTGAGTAAAAGGCGACTGAAAGGACCTCAAAAACATAGCAAAAGGAGTCAGGATCTTCTGGGATCTTTTTGCGAAAACTAGGTCAAGCGCAAATTCAGGCCTGGGACGGGCAGAGGCTGTGAGGATCTCGCTGCAGAGGGACTCAGGAGACATACACTGGCTATGTGCTGACCGTTATCTGGCGCCCAGCGCTGGGAAGCAGGGGGTTTAAATACCCCAGGACTGTAGAGGAGATATGGGAAAGTATCCATGCTGCAAGGGGAGCAGGACGCGGGGAAGGCAGGAACAAGGCCAGCAACACAGTGGCCTGGGATGTGACATAATCACGGATGACATTTCCAAAAGCTGCTAAAAGACACACATAAGGACAAAGATGCATTTTCTCAGCCAACCAAAGATTGAGAGATTTTTACTGTATCTGAGAACATATCGTGTATGACGGGAAAACTACACTGAAGCTGTCTGTTAGCGCTGGATGAGCAGATGTAGCAAAAAGTGAAAGCTAATTTATGCAACTTATGATTCTAATTTCAAATTTCACTTAAACCTTCTGTGTCTCGACGAGCGTCACAGACATCTTCTCTTTATCTGTGATATGTTGAGGTTCTCTTTGGGAGAGAGGACGGTGGAGGGGATCAGGAATGACTCCTTAAGAGGGACGGCACATGGTAGATGTTCTGGAGAGAAGGTCAGACTGAGATGGTTTGGACAGTGACAGAGGAGAAGATCTGGGGAAGAAGGATGCTGAGGTCGGAGGAGGGCGAGAGGAGGACCAGAGAGGAGGTTTGCTGTACGGATGGCTGGGAAGAGGACGGGTACTTAATTGGTGGAGGAGAGGGATAGATAATGGGGAGTGGAGACCCCTGAAGGGAGCCGCTGAGAGGAAAAGATCTACTCACTGTCTTTGGTCCATCTGGACTTACCCTCTGAGTCTATATTCCATGTCGAACTGTTCAGCAAACCTGTTTAGACGCTCTGCACTCTGTGCTGGAAAGCTCTGTGGAAAAAAATAAATGTGGAGCTTTTGGTGACTGGCCCTCCTCAGATCTGCTGCGGAAACATTGATGAAGAGGAGGGTTGACATCAGGAATACACACAACGGGTTGTTTGCGTGATTCCTCACTGCTTCATTGAGGATCCTAAGCATCCTAAGCACAGCTAAGATCAAGTCCTTTCTGACTTCAGGTGTTCGAAGAGATCCACTCTAACCTTCTCCTGCTAAAGCAGACAAACGCCAGTCAAACGGTTCCAGTTTAAGGACAGCAGATGTACAAGACATCCACAAACCAAATATTGAGGAACAAACTAATGCGAGTACGGCAGGTCGGCACAGTGATTAGTGCTCCTTCTTCTGACGAAGGTAAGAAGTTTGCTGGTTGGATTCTGCCTTTCTGTTTGGAGTCTCCATGTGTCTGCGTGGGGTTCCTCAGGGTTCTCCAGGTTCCAAACACATGCAGGAGGTTCATTGTAGACCCTAAAATTACCCGGACTCATGGATAGCGAGTCAATATTTGTATGAACACTACATGGCCAAAAGTATCGGCTCACCTGCCTTGAGTGACATCCCGTTGCTGATCCATAGGCTTCAATATGACGTGGCTCCAACCTTTGCAACAGCTTCAGCTCTTCTGGGAAGGCTATCCACAAGCTTCACCAGTGTCTTCATGGGAATTTTGGAGCATTCTTCCAACTCTTACCCAAGAGTTGCAAATTGGAAATTATCACGTACGGTAGCAACCGATGACAGTCAAGACGAGCCGACGAGTTGTGAAACAATTCAATACCAAACACGAGTCATGAGACGCTCTCTGAGTCGGTGGTGTGAAAATAGATAAAAAGATAAATAAATAAATACCGTCTCATTCAGGTCAACGAGGTAAGAAAAGAAAGCAGTGTCGGAAAGAAAGCAGTGATTCCTGCGAGGAAGTCGGGCGTCACAGAACCGTTCTGATGACACGTGACCGACTGCGTCGCATCGTAAATCCTCAATAAGACATCGAGTTTTAAAAATCGTAGGAGGGTCCATGCCTGCTTCTCTTCCTAAGGCCAAAGATTCCACCGAGTAGAAATGCAGTGCACTTCAATCGTAGTTCCTTTAGTAAATTCGAGCTATGAGCGATAATTCTTCGGCGCCCAATCCCACCCCCATTGTCTGATGGTGCTCTCCGTGGAGAGCAGCTCTGGACCACATGATCTTCAGAAAGCCAACATTCCCCCATGAGCAATTACTCGGCAGCCGCGGTGATGAAACACTACCTCGGACACCGGGAAGGATCTATTACTGCTAATATCAGTAGCGCCAACAGTTACTGGCTCATACATGAAATGATACCACTATAACCTTAATATTCATAAGAGAAAGAACAATAGTGGAGTAGATCAGGCCACGCCCCAGGAGGAGATGTGCCATCATGCATCGATGAAGGGACACGAGTGCAGGAAGTGAGAAAGAGTGGGAGGAAGGAGAGCATCATGTGATGTCCATGGCAGCATCACTAGGGGCTACACTGATGCTAGCTACAACCACCTAAAACGGACATGGGCAAACTACGGCCCACGGGCCATATACGGCCCATTGGGCTTTGTCATCCGGCCCGCCGAACTTGTCTCAATTTTCATCATTAAATTAAATTATATTATCAAACCTCATTCGTTTGGCATTTTCCCAGCAACCCCTGTGTTCCCCAACTAGATGGCGCAGTTCACACACACCGGCTTTTGTTTGGCGTAGTTCCTCTTTTGGTCACATGCTTTTCCCTTTGAAGCCTTCCATAAAAATGAGTGGACGAAGGAAAAGAGAAGTGGACAGTGAGCGCGAACGAATGTTTAATACAGAGTGGACGACAACATTTTTTTTCACTGAACTCAAAGGCAGTGTGTCTGATATGCCAAGAAACGGATGCGGTTTATATCCTCTGTCACTCTGCTACGAAACATGCTAACTACGCTAGCAAACGATCAACACAAGAACCGGCGGCTACTGCTCAGAGGTTGATGGCTAAATTACAGACTCAGCAAAATTTTTTATCAACGACAAACTGTCATTCAAGAATCAAGTACTAAGCTAGGTTTTTTGCTGGCATTCAAATTAGCAAAGGCTAGCAAGCCTTTCTCCTTTTGTGTCTGGAGAGCAAAAGCAAGCTTTTACTCCTCTCATATATTAGTTTCTACAAACAGCACATACCTCTGCTCGTGGTCCGGCCCTCTGTCAAATTTCAGAACCCAGTGCGGCCCTTGAATCAAAAGGTTTGCCCACCCTTGATCTAAAACTGTGTGTAAACAACAGTCTCTATAAAAGTGTACGTACAGTAGAAAACAAACAAAAAAAAAAAGAGACAGTCATTAAGTTCTAGGCAGCGGCTGGTGACTGATATTCACCGTTTCACCCCCGAGCACGTGAAGCAGGAATCATGAAGGCCGGCCGTGTTGACCCCCACGCCGCTGCTCGCTCCCACGGTCAACGTTTCTTCGGCGTTATCAGAGATCTGCCTTCCCCCATCCGTCTAATGACCGGGGCGGGTTTACGGGTTTTTACGTTTAAGCTCGCCTGGTCGTGAATCAAAAAAACACCAAGGCGCCGCCGTCACCATGGCGACCTGTTTTGAAAGGCCGCCAGAATCACTCCCGCTCATTAGCGCATCGTGTATAGGTGGCATATTGTTTCCTGGCGGCGGCCGTGTCTGACCGCCGTTCAATACAAATCATTACAGATTTTTATGGCGGATCAGAATTGAGGAAGGCGTGAGGTATGTCTGATGGTGTGTATCTGACACGTCTTTGTGTGTGTGTGTGTGTGTGTGTGTGTGTGTGGGACGCACACATTACCGAGGCGTGAACTTAAGGCCGCGCTTTGATCCATACGGAATCGATACCGCTGTGAATTCATTAGAAATATCAGAGCGGTGTAAAAACATATCGCCGGCTAAAACAAAAGGTCAAGCGCTCCGCTGCCCACTCCTTAATTCTATCATTCCCAGTATCTGCCAGCTTCAGAGCGTCTGGAACAGACGGCCCGTCGGAGGAGGAGGAGTTATTTAAGTTTGCACTGTGATTCGAAACCTGTGTGAAGGGTTAAAAATAATGATAGTTAACTGAGACCGCAAGCACAGCTCTTGTTAACAGTCAGTTTGTATCTAGAGCTTCCGCCTCGCGGCCAGAAGGTCCCCGGTCGGACTCCCGAGGGGGTCCTTTCTGTGTGGGGTCTCCATGCTCTTCTGCGTGGGGTTCCTTCAGGTTCCTCCCACGGGAGGTTCACCGGAGACCCTGCATTGGTCAAACCATCTCCACATAGAGTGAATGCTGGTATGTGTACGAGATGGTGAAGAACTTGAAGTCTCTATGTGACGTCTGATGAGAGGGTGCATAGTCGTTTGGCTCTATTCTGAGTGAATGTGCGTCCAGATGAAATGAATAACAGAGTGAATGATCGTGTGTTTCTATGAATGAGAGGGTGAATAGTGTGTCTCTAAATGTGGCCCGGTGATGGATCCAGGATGAAACATTGCAGTGTTTGGGGGCCCATTTTTGTTCTTTGTGTTGGTCGTAAGTCGTGTGCCCTGTGAGCTGGAAGAGATGAGATGAGATGCACTTTCATGATCCCATGATTGGGAAATTGTTTCTCAGCAGCAGCAACAAGACATGCCAGGAAGAGACAGAGAGGAGCTAAAAATAAAAATAAATATAGAAATGAAGTGAAATTTAAAAAAAAAAAACTCTGAAGTGTTAAAGTATAAAGTAGAATTTGAGAAAAAAACAAAAAACACCTGTACTTTAGACCTGCATTTTAATCCCCTCCCCGACACTGACGGTGTCTCTGCAAAGAGTGTCTAACAAACAAACACACACATGCACACACGCACACAATCATACACACACATGCAAACACAGTCAAAGATACACACACATGCACACACACACGACTTCCTCTCAAAAAAATGAGAAGAACTAAAATGCCAAACCTACTGCACGAGAGTTTGAACGCAACACACTGGACAAACATAGCCTCTCTGTTATGCATACGTGTGTGTGTGTGTGTGTGTGTGTGTGTGTGTGTGTGTGTGTATGTGTGTGTGTTTGTGCATGTGTGTGTGTTTGTGCATGTGTGATGGGAGGAGGCGGGAATCAAGCCTTCAACCCTAGGTCCACCGACCCGGCTCTTTCCACCCTTTAAACATACGTTGATGACGATAGCTGCGAAACTCGGCTCTTACACTTCGACCGGAGGGGCCCCTCCTTCCATTCTCTGCACCGACTCCGGCCAACCACAGGATTCTCTCCGTGCACGGCGACACGACGCCGCGCAGAACAACAGAATGAAAATAAAAATGTGTCCTTGGCGGCTCTGTATAGTTCAGTCTCTTCCAGTGACAACTCGCTGGTTGTTCACTGAGTCTAACGGCTGATAGCAGAGGGTTGTTTGAGCTGATGTGTGCAGAGAAGGATGGATTTGAGTGTGTGAGTGTGTGAGTGTGTGTGTGTGTGTGTGTGCGTGTGTGTTGTGTAAGCGCATTCACGCGTGCCGTGCCCTCTCACATCCGTCTAATTATGCGCGCCGCGGCAAACAGACAATGAGACGGTTCAATCTTCTTCTTTTTTTTGTAGTAAATGATCCTTCCACCTGAGGGCAGTACTTTCTAATGTAAAATCAGATAAATGTTACATCTTCAATTAAAAGTATTGTGTCGGAAAAGGCTTCTGAGGTTGAGCTCGCTCTTTTGGGGGAGTTTGAAAAACAATCGTTCAGGATAACGACACGCGGGCCCATTTTTTTCTTTTTTTCTTTTTTTTGCACAGCGGCAGGAAATAATACCCTCCTCGCTCACGTGCGGACGTCTGATCTTCTCCTGCCGGCTGCAGATCCAGCCTCCCGGAGAACTTCCCTCCCAAGTTGTGCTCTTTACTCGGATACTTCTGAAGGTTTTTCAGCCTCACCTCTACGCCGTCAAAGACTCCGAGAAGCTCTGCTGCCGAAGATACCGCTGCCATTCGCCGTCCCCCCAGAAACAATTACATTCTCCCCTTACACAATTCAATTATTTTCAGCGTTGGGAAACATGTGCCCGCGGGCCGCGCTTGTCTCCTCTTCCTCATCCGGAGACAACCTTTCAGCCCATGACACGCACACAGCCACCTATCGCCATGGCGCCCAAGAACACGTTTTTTTTTTTCCCCTCCATAAATGAGAAACAATCATCCAAACGGCTTACGTTCTAGAGTGACAATCTAATTTAGGTTTGCGGTGTGAAATTCATACCCGGCAGTGATGCACTGTACGGCCCCGCTGAATATTCCTTTTAGCGGCCCGGGTGTGTGTGTGTGTGTGTGTCAGTGCCGCTGTCACTCTCGGTGGACACATGATGAATTGCTCGCCGACACGGGACTTAATTGTAAACAGTTCCTTTGGCTGAAACTGCACGGGAAACGGCGTTAATGACGGGACGGCGGTCCCATAATGAACGCAGTGCGTCTCGGACTGCCGTCCTGTCAGGAAAACATTAAAAAGAATGGATGGAAAGCATTAAAAGAGGCGCGGCGCGTTAATTGTACCTGATTGTCTTTTTGAGTCCCACCAAAAAGAAAAAAGTCTTTGTCCCTATGACAGCATCGGTGAAATTAAAAGAATTAATCAGCGCGTTATTTAAAATTGAAACACGAGGGTGACATATATTCTACAGTTATTCCACAATACTAGTACCTGCACTTAGGTGGGCGCAGAAGTGACACCGCGAGCAGATCGAAGCAGCGCGTCAGGTGCAAGAGCATGTTCTTCAGCGATGTATGTTTCTATGATACCCATCCCTGCTGTAGATAGCATACATACTGTGTGGACATCCTCTGCAAATACTACTCTGCATTTACCTATTGTAGATAATACCCATATTTGTATATTTACACAATACACAGGTGGATAATATGCATACTGTATGCAGTCTATACACTGTGCATGATAAAATACATGCTATGTATCCATGCACTGCACATACCTACTGTAGATCATATCTATACTTTATACACACACCTTAACTTTGTTTGATACATTCCTGCATTCTGCACATACTGTATTCACTGCACAAAGCCCCTGTTGTCGATGGTACACATCCTCGTTGCAGATGATATACACACTGTGTGTGTTTATACACTGCACATTGTGTGGCATACAGTGTATCCCTACTGTAGATGATAAACATGCCATATATGTTTTTTTAGTTCCATATTTAAGCAGGAGAATCTCACTGAAGTTCACTATTTTTCGAGAGTGACCTGGCTAAGATGAGCAGAAACACAAATAACTTTCCACACAGTTAATACACAATCATACACAAACAAAAGGTTTAGAAAACAATGATGTGAATGGGAGCCAGGGACATTTAAGACTTTCTAAATCCTGTGTATGTACTGCACATTCTGTGACACACATCGGTTGGAACAGCGGTTGGGATCCATAGCGTGATAAACGACCAACCGGTTTTGCTATATATTTTTAGTCATTCATTAAAGTTAAGTGTTTACTATCATATGCCACGGTAAAGAAACCTGTTTCCCTGTACTGTGAAATTCTTACGCTGCTTTCTGCAGTGAAGCCACGGCAACATAAATGGGAAATAAATGCATACGCAATAAAGTGAAAACTGCAGCATGTGAAATATATGGTAGGAATGTAAATGTCAATATGTCAGTAACACAGAAGAGGCGTGTTTAACTCATAAAGGCCTTGATACATAGAACACAATAAAGGGCAGTGAGTGAAAGAAACATGGAGGGTTGGACTCTTTCATTGAATCTTGCAGCACATGCAAGTAAGTCCAAAGAGAAAGACTGAATTAAAAAGTATTTTGAGCAAGTGAAGTCATGTATGAGTCCATACACACATACACGCATGCATACATACAGAAATAGGTACATACAAACATACATACAAAAATGCATGCCTGCATACCAACAAACATAAAGGAAATACATCATCCTACGCATGCACGGATAGGATGATGGCCGAATGTTTGCGATCTGACCGTTTCCACTTTCCAGGGCTCATAAGGCTCGTCAAACAGAATTCAGAACTTACTGCCAGTCAGGCCTGTTCAAAAGCCCTCGTTCCGTACGCCGCTTGCGTGTGAGTGCGCACAGCCTTCAGAAAAAAATCATGTTAGGGACAGCAGGATGAGGGGTGTGGAATGGTGGAGAAGTATGTTCGATAGGTGCAGGACATGGGAGCAGAGGAAGAAGATGGACTGATGTATTCTTTCTGGGGCGTCGAGCGCATTCATATCGATTTCGGTCAAAACCGTACAGTTACGCATGGATATTTTTTCATGTTATTACATGGCTTCTCTGGTCACAGCGCCCTCTAGTGGCGAGTGCAAAACACTTTGCTGTCACAACATGGTGAGCAGACATGCGTGCTGTCCATTTCCGAGCCTGGACTCTAGTATATGCAGCATTTCTATGCTATGCCCTATTTGTTTTTCCTAAACTATGATTTTAAATTTCTCCATCACACCATATTAATCCCTCTCTTTCACACCCGAGTGTTAATGTCGAACTTGCTGCGGCTGTAAAGACGGCAGCTACCTGCATTCCGAGTCACGAATTCAACGTGTTTCCATTTATTTTAATGTATCTATTTAATTTTTTCCTTTTTTTTAACCACATAATTATAATAAAGGGAGAAGAAGCAGTCCTCTCCATCTGTTCCCCTCTCCTCTTCCTCTCTCTGAAGCCTCACATCTCCTCTCACAGGCAGGGCTTCATCTCTCCGTCTCTCTGCTCCGGATGCTCCGCCAGCCTTTGTCTTTATGCAGAAAAAAAAAAAAAGTTAACTTAATAAACGGGCAGATGTCGTGGATTGATGCCGTTCCATCTGTCTCACATGAAGTCTGAAGTCCTACGGCTCAATAAGATAGATCGGATTGGATTTAATTTGCAAAGCATTCGTTATAATGCGGTTGCATTAACTGAGATGCGGTGGTATCTGTAGTTCCATCTGTACTTCCATGACCCCAATCCTGGAGCCTCAAACTCATTTACTTCAGATGTTTAAATAAAACTTACTCGGAAACGTGGAAGAAATGTATCTCTGAAAACCTCCGGATCAACCACAGCATCCTTTGTCTGTAGCTTTTATTCGCTGAATGACTTTTGCTATTGCTATTTTTTGTTGTGTTGTTTCTTTTTTTTTCGTTTTTTGTTAATTTATTGCTCATTTAAATTTTCCAGAGGAGTGAAAGAGGGAGCAAATGGTTGTTTGTGTCCATATGAGGTGCGTATAAAAGAGTGAATGGTTGCATGTCTCCATATGTTGCCCTGTGATTGGTCCAGGGTGAACCCCACCTCTCGCTGCTTGACAGCTGAGAAGGGCTCAAGAGTACGCAGTGATCGGCGGTCAGCTGCAATCAGAATCAGACCCCGACTGATGGGATAGACAAGCTTTTATAGAGAGACAAACAGAGAAAGACCATGTGAACAAGTTTGTCAGCTATATAATAATTCCTTCTGAAGTACATTAGTATGTCTTCCATGTGTACGTTTCATTGACAGACTGGACCATAACACAGCTGATGTACATGTCGCATCGTTGTGCGGGTAAAGTGCACGTTCCGTGTTGCACGGCTGTTTAACATCGCAAGGATTACCTGATTTCTCCCTCACAAGTACAGGATGAGCAGTGCGGATAATGAACGGATTAATATGTTCCTCCACGATGACGCTTTCCTTGGATGTTGCTGTCTTCATGTTCGGACCTTTTCAGAGCGAACATCCAGACGTCCTGCTCGTCCGTCACGTCGTGTGCCGGCACTCTCACTGCCGCACACATGACTGACCTTTAACATTTGGAAGAGGTGCACGAGTTGTGATTATGCAGAGCATCTGACAGTGTGTCCTGAACCCGTGGTCCACGCAGATGCTCTCTCAGCGGCATTAGGAGCCCGGTTGCACTCGTATATCGGTGTTTATCACCGGGAGCACGGCTTTGTCCGCCCTCCCATTTGTGTGGCGGCTCAGACGTTAGAAGAGGTTATTTACAGAGACAGTTTAATTTAGGATTCAAGGAATTTAATCAAGTCTAATTCTTATGATGCAATATCATGTTGCCCTGTTATAAGATGCTGTGTGTGTGTGTGTGTGTGTGTGTGTGTGTGTGTGTGTATGTGTGTGTGTGTGTGTGTGTGTGTGTGTGTGTGTGTGTGTGTGTGTGTGTGTGTGTGTGTGTGTGTGTGTATCATTCTGGTATTCCGCTGCCCAAGAATTAAAACTGAACCACATGACAACAAAAAACTTTATTTTGGCAGTATTTTCTGTTTTATTGTCCTAATCGTTTTTAAAAGCATGTTCTGTAAACACTTTTTTTTTGGGCCTCCGCATTATTTTCCATGTGTCACTGATCTACTTCCCTCCAGGAACTTTATTGAAGCGAAGGCGCTACGACTGCGCTCCATCATCCACTAACAGGATTAGTGTTTTAATAGAACAAACCTTTTAATAAGTTTGATGATAACAGCGGCAGATTAGACCCAGATATTCTTCTTAGGAAGTCATAATGAACCGTAATTCCCACAGTGGGTTGCAATGAAGTCGATGGGATTGTTATCGGGGAGGTTAACTCCTCGCACGCCGCACTCATCCAAATATATTCAAGGACTCAAGGTATTTGTTGTTGTTTGCGAAAGTAAGGAAATATGTTTCCCTGCGGAATGAGACGGTTTCTCTGCTGTCAGCTGTGAGTGCCGGATAGCATCACATAGTGACATAGCGGGTATAAAACTGCTGGGGTCGGATCAAAGTTGAGATGTTTTTTATGTTAATGAGTGAGTTGTTGCGCAGTGGCTGGATTGAATGGTGTTGCTTTGGTAATATGTCCATCATTATTTGTGTGTCGTTCTGGGGGAACAAATCACCGCAGTTGGAATCTCAAGAAGAAATTGCAAGGCTAATATAAGGCTATCATGATTCTGAGGCCGACAAATGCTAACAAAGGGCTAGCATAATTCTAATGCTCAAATGATTGTAAGGCTAACATAATTGTAAGGCTAACACAATTGTAAGGCTAACAAATACTATGGGAACACATTAGCAAGGCTAGTTTAATGCTAAGGTTTAATGCAAGGTTGAAACAATCGTAATGCAAACATCATGCTAGGTAACATAATTCTAATTCTTACACAATTTAATGTCTAACATAATTGTAATCTAAGACTAACAAAACAAACAAAACATACTGAACCATCTGAAATGACCACAGCTCAACCTCCAGCCCACCAGGCTCCAGAACCTCCACTCAGCTTAGTAGAACTGAAGGAGCCTCCTGGATGAGAGATGAAACAAGTCCAGTTGGTTAAACAAGATTGGACAAGGTATGCGGCTAATGCTAAAACAAAGGAAGTCAGTTGGTTCACACTGGGCAGGAGTCCCAGGAACCTGGCTAGGACCTCTCCAGGTGACTCCAGGGTGCAGAAGGATGTGAGGGTAAATTGCGTTCTCCAATGTTCTTCTCGAGCCAGAGTCAGCAATGATTGTGCAAATCACACACGTGATAACATGTTAAAAGGTCCAAATGGAGAAGGTGAACAGTCGAGTGCAGGCAGTCCATTAGCATCCAGAGGTTGTTCACGGCTGTTTGACCGGTTTAAGGAGTGTTGCTGAACTTTCAGCAACGAGTGAGCGAGTTGAAATGTCAATAGAGAAGAGCAGCTCAACGTCGACCACGATTTGAATCTTGGAAAGCATTCTCATTTCCACCACTGAATAGGAAAAGTCCTTTAGAAGGTGGAACGGCGCCATGTCACAGGACATAGGAAACCACAGACTGTAGCGACCACCATCTTTGATGTGTCCCTCTGGCCTCCTCAGCCGCTTTTGGACACAGGAGATAGTTCTAAGAATTGACCAGCTCAAATTTTGTCCTTGAAACTCCCCTTTTAGCTTTGCATTCCCACAGGCAGTGAGGGACCACAGGGCCTGCTGGGACATCAGCATCTCCGTGCACCTTCAGCTCCACACACCAAATCAAACCACTGAAGTAGAAGAAGAGGAGGAGGACAACATGGACATAATGGAGGTGGAAGCTGCCACAGCGTTCATGGGATAACAATCACGGACCATCAGATGGTTGAAGAGTTTTTATCTTCTCCCTGCACTGCTTCACCATGCGAAGAACCCCGTTAGGGGTAAGCTAACGCCGCACTTATTCCGGTCCAAAATGTAGATGTTCCCCTACAAGCCCCGGAAACCCCTCTGAGGCGCAGCAGGCCAGAAGAGCCTTAACCTCCATTTCTCACTGCTTCTGTCCATTTGGTCCCAAGAAAACACCTGACCAGTGACCAGGATAGGTTTTCAAACTGGTGCTCTGCACCTTCATCACACGAGCTCTTATGGAACCGTACAAAGACCTGCCTCGGAGTCGGAGCTAAGATGGGTTCCAGGAGCTGAAGTCCGTGGTTCCTGGTTCCTCTGCCATCTGAAAGCACCGAGAAACAGCCCCGTTCCTGAAAAGGTTCTCGGAGCTGCAAAAAGTTCCTGCCGTGCGAAAGCGTCTCTTTACTCCAAGAGGAAACATTAAAAAGATCTAATTCCGGTCGCCCCTCCTTGCAGTTATTCATTTTAGCTAATTGTTTTGTAACTATTACACGATCGTAATATCAGAAAGGAATAAAATGGGAAGAAAGAAAAAAAGAAAGGCACCCGTAATGAAATAAGTCTTTGGTCGATCTGGGCTTTTCAACACCGATGAGCAACCTCATTTCTATTCCGTGTCCTTGTTCTCATAAAATTCTAATTGGAAATTGTCAACTCTAATTGATACTACAATTAAAGTCTAGGCCGGGGAAGAGAAAAGAGAATGAGCTGATAGGAATAATAATCTTAAAGGCGATGCCATTACTTCTATTGTCAGGATAATGGTTATTTGAGGAATGCCGCGTCTGATTTACCGAATGAGCTAAGTTCTATTACCGCAGATGGTTATTAAAGATATTTGGAGGACGTCCGTGCCATATTCAATTGTAACATTTAGTTAAAAGCCCGGTCAATAAGCAGTTTCGGGAGGGGTCGGTTTATCACGTCACCTAATGAAGCCGGCGAGCGCTGGGACAACGATATCTCAGTTTGAAGGGTCGCCGTGGCGCTGGAGAGGGAAATATGAGGGGGAGGCGTGGGCTCATCCTTCAGCGCTGCAGGTTACGGTGCAGCTGCAGCAAGACAAAAAAAAGGGGACAATAGTCGTACTTTTCCAGTCCAGTTGGATGATTAACAGAATCATTTCTTTTTCTGGCGCTATCACACCCAGCGGTAGCGTGGAGGTGAATATAAAATAGTGACTCGTCTCAAAAGTTTAGCTCGATATCCCTTCAAATCACAATTCCGAAGAAGAAGAAAATCAAATTCATCTTCAACATTTGGAAAACTTACAGCAAGACAGAGAGACTAGAGAAGACGTTCGCAGGGATGGAGGATTAGAGTGAAACAAAAGCAGAGCACGGAATCCGAAGGACAAGAATTCAACCCTGAAAGCAGCTTTTCTTGTCTTTTATGAAATTAGGAGAATGTGATCGTACATGACAAATCCTGGACGCACGGCAAGAAATCATGTCGGAGTTAAACGCGTTAAATCCCAGTTCATCTCCTTGATGGCCGACCGGCAGCTACAGAAACTGCCTTCAGACGGAAGAGTTCTCAGAACTGTCCGGCTCCATGAAGTAGCTTCCAACAGGGTGACCTTTTCTTCTTTAGTATTCCCGCAGGAAGAGAGGAACCACGGTAGGGACCGGAGTAGCACCAACATCTGCGACGTGAACCTCAAGCTACACACTCCAAAACAAACCTCAAGAGAAGAAGAAGAAGGGAAAGACGACAGAGATAACATGGAGGCGGAAGCAGCCACGGCATTTATGGAGTAATAGCCACGGACCATCAGATGCTTGGAGTGTTTATATCTTCTCCCTGCACCATGTGAAGAACCCCGTTAGTCGTTTGCTAACTCCGCACTTATTCTGGTCCAAAGTGAAGACGCTCCTCCGCGAGCCCTGGAAACCCCTCTGAGGCGCAGCAGGCCAGAAGAGCTTGGACTTTCATTTCTCAGTGCTTCTGTCCATTTGGTCCCAAGAAAACTTCTGACCAGTGATGTTTTTTCTTCAAAATGGCGCTTCGTGGTCTGCAAGACTTATCCGCTCTTGAGTGTGGCTTTTGAGCTCCACCAATCATCGAGCACCTGCGTCACAGGGGGAACCGTAGAAAGAGGGTAGGAGCTCAGATGGTTCGAGGTACTGACGTCCAGGGTCCCCTGGTTCCTTTGAAAGAGAATAGCAAATAGTGCCTGAAAAAAGGTTCCAGACTTTATAAAAAGTACCTCCAGTGAACAACCATTGCTCATCTGACAAAAGCAGTTTAGCTGGACAAAGAAACTCTTTCCTGCTGCATTGGAAAGTCCGCCCACCCGCCACGCCGGCTGCAGATGGACGACCGTTCAGACCCGTATGTGAGATGACTCTCATCATCTCCATTATGTCGGCCGCGCTGATTAATATGTAATAAAAAGACACATCGAAGTGTTCGGCTGTAGTGCTACCACAAATATATATAAATGATAATCTTGTGAAAACATTGCTGGACGACATAATTGTGATTGAGGGCACATTAGATGTATTTTAATGAAATGTTTTTATTCCTCCTCGGGGGGGTAGGCCACTATTCGCAAAACTCGCAGGTGAAAATTAAAAACCTAAATGGCATTAAGGGGAAAAGGGAAATAAGGGGGGGGGCGGGGTGAGGTGGGGTGAGGCGAGGTGAAGCGGGGGGGTTATGACATCGCAACCAGATGCTAACACGTGAAACCGCGTTAATTTGTCAAAGGAAATGGGTCCGCCAGATGGATAAAACAGCCATTACCCAGGGACAACCGCGCAGAGCTTCACTGGACGGGCAATGTGCCGCAAATTAATATCACAACAAATATGCCTCTCCGCCCACAGAGACCCGAGTTTGTTTTGCCCCTTCTCGTCTTCTGTTCACACGTCCACAGACACTTCTCTCTGGCTGCGATACCATCCTAAGTGTTGCAAGTGAAAATAGCTGTTTTAATTCCATAGCACCGGGATTCCGGCCTCATGTTTTTCTTGTTCTTTTTATATAAAAGAATAAAAAAAAAGGCATACTTCTTTTATCAGGAACACGGAACAATGCCAGTTCATGGCAGCTCTGAGAAGAAGAAGACGATGAATGCATAATTCATAAGTTTAATGCATTTGAGGATCATGGATGGACGCTGACCAGCAGGCCCAGGGAACATTTAGGGGTTGACATCACTTTGCTGGGCTAGGAGGAGCTCTGGAATGGGACCAAGTACAGGCGTTTCCACCTGACCATCTGAGCCTCACCACCCCTCGAATCCCCCTGCGGGTGTTTTCATCAACAATGACTGGGTTTCTACAGGGTTTAGAGTTCGGTTCAAAGTAGATAAGTAGTTGTCAGATCTTGTCGTGGCTTCTCGACTTCGATCTTTTCTCTTGAAGGCATCCCTGCTCCTTCCACAGAAGCGGTTGTACCGGATTGGTCCACCTGATTCTGATTCCACTCGGGTGTTTACTGTAGCTGTTTTCTAAATCCCTAAGTGATCGTAGCTTCGTACTGTTTTGCAGTTTTGGTTGATACTCATTTCTTGGTCATGCTGTTTCCGTGTTCATGTCACAGTCGGGTCTGTTGATTCTTCTGAGATCGGAAGAGCGTCGTGTAGGGAAAGAG
>CAAKHD010003424.1:37030-51206 GCA_901007705.1 Fistularia tabacaria | reverse complement strand
TGGGGGCCACGGGGGGCCAATCGCCCCCTTCCCCTAACCCCCAGGAACTGCCTCCCCCCCCCCCCCCTTTTTTTTCAAATTTGTGGAATTCTCTTTTTTTTTTTTTTTTTTTTTTTTATTTAATGACGATGAGACGGTGGAGGAACGCTGCACAGAGCCAGCAATCTGACCTTCAGCCGGACGCGGCGACCCATTCCAGATGAGCCAACAATGAGCTGTGTCACATGGGTGTTCATCTTGCAACATCACACAGCAGCTCTATGGAAACAGAGGAACAGCAGAGTGTTGTCGATGAAACCGATGAGATCCCACATTCTCAGCTGATGTTTGACCTGCCGTGACACTTTATCACGAGATCCTTCTGGAAAAGACATGGAGAAGACTTGGACAGTGCAGTTGGAGTCCCCATGTTCTCCTGCGTGAGGTTCCTCAGGGTTCTCCGGGTTCTCCTCCCGCAGTCCAAACACAAGCAGGAGCTTCACTGGACATTTGTAGGCATGTGAACGAGATGAGCGAACGAGCGAGCGAGTGGTTGTATTCGAGTCCAAATCTTCTCCAGGACTGAAGAAGCCTCTGGAATGAGGGGCTGAAACATCTTCAAGTGAAGAAATTCAAGTCCAGTTGCCACAACAAGAAGATTTGGACAACAACTGACTGTGACCTGGACGACGGAGAACCTCCACAGAGTGCTCGTGTGTCTGTCTTTGACATGAATGACAGTGAATGGTTCTACGTTTCTCCAGGACGAATGAATGACAAGATGAATGAATTAATGAATTAATGAATGTGTGTGTGTGTGTGTACGCCTCTCACATGATGGCAGCCGGGATAGGCTCCGCCCCCGACTGCAGGGCAAGCCTGATCGCTAATGAATGAATGAATGAATGTCCGACTGGCTCTTTTTTTACAGGTTTCTTTTAATTACTTATCAGGTTAAATGTGATTAACATAACCTTGTTTTTTTTGTTTTTCCCCTGAAAGCAAGCCCTTTCAGGCTGCACACACACACACACACACACACACACATGCTGACACGCACACATACACAGACCGACATGCAGGCCCGCAAAGATAATACATATGTTGGATTAATCCTGAAGCCATGATTAATTTAGCATGAAAAAGACACATCAGACACATGTTTTGTCTGCTGATAATGACCGCGGCGCTGTCTCAGGGAAAAAAATGTAAGCAAAAAATGCGGAAAAACTGCCAAGGAGGCCAGAAATATTGCCGAGCTGACACACACCGCCGTTCCCTATGTTATGAAAATGGAGATTGCTATTCGCTCTGCATTTGCCTCCAGAATAAAAACACATAACTACCCGGGAAAAAAATATATCTATATATTTCATATGACAGGCATGCCATATTACAGAGTAAATGCTGACTGATTATATTTAACATGCAGCAATAGCAGATAACAAATTGCTAACCTGATGTCAAATCACTCCCGGGGGAATTTCAGATGCAATCACCTCGCAAATGTATAACAATGTACGGGCAGAAAGACAGTCAGTAGACAGCGATGTGTGTATTTCCTCCCAATGTATGGGCTGGCAATCAAATGAGCGCTGGATTGCCTCTCTCCATAAAAGACATTTCTTTTAATAAACTGGAATCCATTGTGTTTTATTTATCGTCCACGTCGTTGATTTGCGGCGTGGCTCTTTCTGACTAGCAATACTCCGCCGCCCCGTTCGGCAGAAAGTAACCTTAACTGATAGATCAAAACTAAACATTGCATAAAACATGAACGCAAAGCACTCTTCCCCCGTCTGCTTTCCGCGGCTTCCGGAGTGACATTAATCATCTATCGAGACGAACGCTCGGGAAACAAACCGCTCGTAAACCTTTATTTGTATTCATGCGGGTTTCAGAACAACCTCTAGCTACCGAATACAAACCCCTTAATTCACCACCGCCGGTCGCCTCACCGCTCGGATTCTGTGTGGCGTCTCCGTGTTCTCCAGGCGGGGTTCCTCAGGGTTCTCCGGGTTCCTCCCAAACACATGCGGGAGGTTCATTGGAGATACTACGCTGTCCAGATATGTGAGAGGGGGTGAATGGTTGAATGTCAAACAGTAGGTTGTGTGAATGTTGCATTTTCTCTACGTCAGGGGTCTCCAACCCCCTCACCCCTCAAGCCAATGGTGGGTCAGTTGTTGGCGGGCCGCACAGAAAGAATACATAACTTGAATTATTTCCGTTTTATTTATGACCTGATTCGGAACCATTCATATTGGAAAATGTCTTTCTCACTGTTGACGGATGTCCAGATGCTTTGCTTCGCTCATATGTCTTGCCTGCATTCCGCTACCTTCTTAAAGGGGCTGCGCCAGCCGCTTAAACATAGCACATTACCGCTCCATTCGAACCCCAAAGCTAGCAGAATGAACAGAAAAAACAAAGGTCTTTGGAAAGTTTCTTTGCGCAGCATGAAAGAGCTTGTGAGGAGACAGAAGAAGAGCCGACGACTTCAGAGAAAAACACAGCTGCATTGAACAGCCAAGAGCAGGAGTCCTTCTTGCACGCTCTGCATAACATGCAGCAACCTGCTCTCTGATGAGCAACCAAAACAAAATGACGGCGCAGACTGGACATAAGTGACACACTTGGGGTGTAGTTGTCTCCTGTTACCCCTGGATAGGACGTCTGGTTGCAGAGAAACAAATAAAAATATCATTTGATTTTGTTGTATTTCTCCGCCACACCTTAAAGGCCTGTCCGTGAAAATACTGTCTGTCATTAAAGCGGTCCTTGGAGCAAAAAAGGTTAGGGGTCACTGCTCTTCACGTGTGCATGAGTGGTTGAACGGTTGTATGGCTCTGTAGGTGACCCTATTATTGATCTGGGGTGAACCCCACCTCTCGCCCAATGACAGCAAAGATAGTGAACCTGAGTGCAGGAGAAGCAGAACAGATTATCAATGAATGAATGCTGCCACAGTGGCCCCTTAAAATACAAGTCACTTTAGAAACAATTTTTTTCAAGATACCAAGCACCATTCCAGCAAATTTTATCCTTGAAATATGAAAAAACTTTGATGATACAAATTTGAGAGCCAGAATATCAAAATTCAAAATTTGCGCCGTACGCCAGCTCACACAAACGGATACGTTTCATGACGCTGCCACTTCTTCTGAATTGGCGCTGCTCGCTGCTTTCACCTCGAAGAACACCTCAGTTTCCAGCGTCCCTCCGCCACTTCGTCTGGTGGTGTTCAAATCTCTGCTGTGGCATCTTTTGATATCTTTGTTCTTATTTTGTGCATTTTTCTTTTTTTATATTCATCACGGGCCCGAAGAAAGCAAGTGGTGAACCCAGAAAGAAGATGCTTTCTGTGGACATTAAGGAAATAATAGCGAAGCAGGAAGGTGGTTTACGTGTGACAGATATCGCTCGTGAATAGAACGGCAACGCATCCACGATATGAACCAACCAATTTGTTTTCTGTCATTTTAAAATGGGGAAAATGTATTAAAGGTGCGAAAAAATCAACGTACGAACCCACTTCTGGAACCAATTCAATTTCGTATCTTCAGGGATGCCTTTCCAACACAGTGGGGAGTCAAGCACTTCTCCTGCAGTTTACTGGTCGCGGGTTCAGTGTGGTCACCCTGGTGTTGTTTTCTCGAGCTCCTCCTGAGACAGAGCTGAGAGCCAGACAGCAGCTAATGGCTTCCAAAATCAGGTTTAGCTCTTGTTTAGTTTTCGTGTGAGAATGGAGTTCTTCCCTCATCACCGCGGTAACGTCCTTGTTCATCGGGGAGCCGCCGTGCCTCCACCGAATCCCGGAGAAGATGGCCGGGCCTCTTGGAAGGCTTAGCAGGTCGGTCAATCTGCAGATCTGAAGCGGCGGCGAAGAGGGGATTCATCGGTGACGCCGCCGAGACGGCGACCGACCGTTATTGTTGCAAACCGGAATCATCCCTACAGCGAGGCGTTCGAGAATCTCATATCGATGCGTCTTTGTGAGCTCGTCTCGGGATTACGTCTGCGATCGTGACCAACCCCCCACCCCCCCCTCCCCCCGCCACCCCGTCACGGCTGATTTCTGTTTTCGTTTCTTATCCGCTTTGGAAAAAAAAAAAAAAAAGAATTTTAATGCACTTGATCTGCAGGCGTGAGCCCGGCTCCCGCAGACGTCCCGATTTTCTTTTTCTTTTTCTTTTTTTTTTCTTTGAATTTACATGAGAAGGTCGTGCATTAAATGAAAATCATTCAAAAGGGACTTCAAAGAACGCCCCAATAATGCTGCTTTGTTGCTCCATTATGAGTCTTTCTTGCATTCACCGGAAAAAAATAAAAATAAATAAATAAATCAGTCAAGTCTCCACGGATCACCGTAGTAGCGGTAAGGTAAATTCACTCTCCGAAAAATCAAAATCCACGCCGAATGAATGCTTACTTACGGTGTGGAGGTGCACCTTCGGGAGGGGGGGGTTCCTATTCACGCATTCAAATCATTGACAGATTGACTGACACCCCATCGCATTTCCACGCTGTATGCCACCGCCGTCGTTGATAAGCTGGAGGCAATTCATCATCGTCAGGAGGTACACATCCCCAGGCTGGGGGCAGGTGGTGGTGGGGCCTCATGATGCAATGCAGTTCGAATAGAAGAGTGTAATACAGGAAAAACAATAAAACAATAGCCACCCACCCACGTCATTGGATGTTTGCAACATGGCCGCCGCTGCACGCTTCCTCTGCTCTGTGAGCGTTTGGGCTCGAGCCAGATGGCCGTGTTGATGTCAAATCCAATGCGATTACGGCTCCAAACACGCCCCCGTGATTGGCCGGGATCGGCGTGCGGCGAAGCGCAAAGTCTTTACTAATTTGGTTAAACCGCCTGAAAACGCAAAGGGCACCCTTTATCCCGGGCTCGCCGCGCCGGAAACGTTTCGCCTTCGACGAGAATAGAAAATCCAGACGCTCCCGCATTGATCCCCCCTTTGTTAGAAACGATTAAAGGATGAGGGGACAGCCATCTTTAAACGGAAACCTTAACGCCGGGCGCTCTCGTGACACAGCGGCGCCCAAAAATGCATCCGAGATGGATTGAAATAAAACAAACATTTTCAGGATATTACGGGGAATCAGGGATAAAAGCAAACCAATACATACTTCCTGTCACGCAAATGAACAGAAAACACACAAAGGGTGGCAAATAAATCTTTGAGATAAACGTTAAGGAACGTAAGAGGCGCCGGTCGCAGCCGAGCTCTAAATGAAACCGAAAAGGAAATATATCTGGATGCGACACCGAGGCTGATTGGAACTAACGGCTTCCCAATTGCTTTTTTTTTTTTTTTTTCTTGTTCTTCTGCAAAGACTCAAGAGCGTTGATAGTTCCCAGGTTCGTCCGCCTGTGGAAGTCTATTGGAGTCGTGACTCGTGACCCCGCGAGCGCGAAAGAGGACATCTGCGCGCTGCGGAGGAGGTCGGTGTTAGCGGTTTTGACCCGGCGATGGCTGACCGGATTTTCCTCCCAGACGACGTTTATTGCGGCCCTGACCGGCGGGCCGACCCCGGACGCTGACATATTACTCCGGGAGAGCTCCGAGACGTCTGCGGGTTCTGGCTGTCATTGGGTCGCGGTGATTCACGGGTCCTCCCGGGACCCCGGGTGGTCTTCGCCGAGCCCGCTGCTAAATCAGTCCCCGGGCGTTGACCGTGCGGGATTGACATCCAGTTTGGCTGAACTGAACTCTGGTCTGAACTACATCTGGGTCTTCATGAATCACGTCCTCTTCAGTGACCACATGAATACGGGTATTTTTCTTCCCTTTATAAAATGAGTTCTAGCTCCTTTTTTTTTCAATTCTTGCTTTAGACACCCTTAAAATTGGAAACCGCAGGTGGAAAAGCTCGGTTGATCTGCTTCGAGCTTTGGGAACTTCTGCAATGCAGGGAAGTTAGCAAAGAAGAAAACATATTTTACCCTGCCGGCCCAGTCAAAGCACGATATTCATTCATTCATTCATTCATTCATTCATTCATTCATTCATTCATTCATTCATTATGGAGCCTATCATTTGGCGAGAGGTGGGTTCACCCTGGACTGCTCCGTCACAGGGCTACATATCCAGACATACAACAATTCACACATCATATAGACAAAACAATTCACTCCCTCATTCATATCTCATCTACAGACACACCGCAATTCAGCCTCTCATTCAAGCGTGGTGTCGACCGTCAACAATTCACCCTGTCATTTATACATCATGTAGACTTAAAACCATTCACGCGTCTGGAAAATTCAGTCTCAGATGAACCTCCCGCATGTGTTTGGACTGCGGGAGGAACCCGGAGAACCCTGAGGAACCCCACGTAAAAGCACGGGGAGAACATGGAGCCTCCACACACAGTAAGGCCTCCTGTGGGAATCCACCCGGGGACCTTCTGGCTGGGAGGCTGTGACGCTAACCTCAAAGTAAAACCCAACATGCCGTACGAGCCTGCAGTTTTGGGACCGGGACCAGGCAGTAACCGAGAGGAAGTCCACGCCGTGTCCTCTCCTGCGACTTCACCAGACACTCTCCTGATGACTTGCAAAGTAAAGAATACGGTGGAGGGGGGTGATATATTTTTTTTTTTTTTGCAGTTATCTCTAATAAAAGCATCTCCTCCCCGGGAGCATGAATGTGGATTTATTGCTTTCCTTTTTCAGGCGATCCGCCGGGGGGTACACTTTGTTATGACCTCACAGGCCATTCCAGATGATAGATTTTGGAGGTAATAGCCATTTTAATATTACTGTTTGTTACTAAGAGCATCTGAGTCAGCAGGGCATAGCTTCAAAGGCTTAATGGGGCAAAATAAATTGCCACACCAAGGGAAAGATACGGCGCTAATCACACCATTAACATTGAACATCAGCCCAAAGTGGCCGTGTTTGTTTGAAGTGTCGAGAAATGAACTCCGGTCAAATCAAATTAAGGGAGTGGGGGACCACGGAAATAGCTGATATGACTCCCTCTCATTTTTCTAAATCGTGTTTCCCGTTCACCCTTTAACCTCGGCTTCATTTAATTCCGGGGGGAAAAAAAAAAAAGTGATATGCTTTGCATATGTTTGAGGGAATCTCATTGAGCTGCGCCGTCTCCGGGACCGAGCTGTAAAGTGCTCAGTAGAGCTGTAATTACTTAGAACCTTTGTTTTACGACTCCCCGGACTAAACAGTCGGCCTTGTCTCGGAAAAAAAATCCATCGTCGATTCACTTTAAGCTTATAGTGCCATTAGGTTTTATGTGAAGACGCTTTGAAGCTCCATTTAAGTCTTATGTATACACTCGCACGCCAATTCATTAGGTACACCTAGATAAAACCAACGCCGTCTAATTCCACGGCGCCGCCATAAATCCTCCATTGGCCGGGGTCGTAATAAATAGGCGGTTGAGTTTACGGCAACGGTGTTTACGCGCAACCGGATCAGAAAGCGAATGTATAATGAATGCAAATGAGTGAAGCGTGTCCTTGTGAGCACGTGGAGTGCTATTGGGAAAGTAAAGGGGCTGCGTCGCTTCCCCTAAAAATAAAAAAAAGTGTTGAGGTCCACGCGTTTAAGAAGGCACTTTGAGTTGTAAAGTAGTTCATTAAAACTTTTACAGGCACTGCTTCAATAAAAAAATTTAAAAAAACAACGCAAGGCGAGCTCTTTGATAGAACATCTCAGGGAGAGAAGGTCGCTGTGAATCCCTGACATCGTATCCGCAACCTTGGAGGATCAAATCTCCCCGGTACCACGAACACGCTTCGCTTTCAACTCTGAGCTCTCATTTGTTTGCTCCGTGCTTCCCTTCCCCCCCTTTTTCCTTCTTCTCAAAGCCGGAACCAGCTGTCCGCCGGCCTTCTACCCAAGGCTGGGCTTCACTCGACACTCATGGGTGTTACCCGGGAGGGAGGCGACCACAGCGCCGCTCCCCTCCCACAGCACAGCGAGGGGACGACCATTCCGTGGTTACCAACTCCGCCTCGGCATCAAGCACCAGGGTCTCCGTGTTCTCCCCCGTGCTTGCGTCGGGTTCCTCCTCGTTCCCTGGGTTCCTCCCACAGTCCTAACACATGCACTAGATTCACTGGAAAAGGAAGGAATGAATGAATGGATAAGTTGAAAGGATGAATTAATGAATGATTTAACAGATGAAAAAATGGATGGATGGATGACTGGGTGGCTTGTAGGATGGGTGACTGAACAAATATATGGATTAAAGGATGGATGGAAGAATGGGTGAACAAACAGATCCATGAATGAATGACTAAATTAATTAATTAATTGATTCATAGATTAATTGATGGATGAATGAATGAATTCCCGAAGAAATGAATGAAAGAATGAATGAATGAGCGGATTGAAAGATGGGTGAATGAGAAAATCAATGGATGGAAGGATGGACGGAAGAATGGGTGAACAAACAGATCCATGAATGAATGAATTATAATAATAATTAATTAATTGATTTTTAGAATAATTGATGGATGGATGAATGAATGAAAGAATGAATGAATGAGCGGATTGAAGGGTGGGTGAATGAACAAATCAAAGGATGGAAGGATGGATGGAAGAATGGGTGAACAAACGGATGCGTGAAGGGATGAATGAATGCATGAATGAATGAACAAACACGCAGATGAATGGATGAATGATTGGGAATGGTGAAAGGCTCCCCTACTTTGTCGCGTTTCCGCAGCTCCCCAGTGGAACGCATTCACCCTTTCACACACACACACACACACACACACACACACACACACACACACACACACACTGATGGCGGGGTTGGGGTTGGGGGGTGGGTGTCTCGCCCAAGGTCACTTCTGCAGGCAAACGTGAGGGAGGCCAAGCTATATTTTTAGCGAAGGGATTATTTTGTTGCGGTACTAAATCTAGAACTCCCCCGGGCACATCTGAAAGAAAGAAAGAAGAAAAAAAAAAAGAAAAAAACAGCGAAGATAATGTTTAATATTTTAAAATCGCACCATTTTTCTCCTGAAATATATAATTTAGAGATTATATTCAAGCACCTTTAGGCTCAGGAAGTAAGAGGAAGATGAAGAAAGAAAGAGAGGTTTGTACTATTTTAAATGTCATCGGTATACATATATTACAGAACCTCGCTAATTGGATGGGTATTAGTTGAGCCACTTTCCTAGTTTTCTGTGAAGACTTCCAGGGTGCTCTTAACACAGGCTGGTACCCGCTGCGCTACTTCCCTCACCCTCTCGGGGCCTCTGCGGCTCAGCCGTCTTGGAACCAAACGTCCGTGGGTTGGAATCCCCGGCTCCTCTTCGGCCTGTCAAAGTGTTGTTGCGCAGCGGACTCCTGATGGGTGCTGCTACGAGGCTGCCCGCTGCTCGGGGAGCATTCGTGAGCGGTAATCATACGTCGGACCAACCGAACGGGACTAAATAAGGGCCTTTCTTCTTCCTCTTCTTCTTCTTCTTTGTGGCTCCAGCTCCTCGCGCTCGGGATTGCTGCATCAATCGCACGTGCGGCCATCCGTTCCTCATCGATCACCGCCGTGTGCGCTTGGTTGGCCGGCGTCTGCTCGCGGGTCTGGAACTTGGAGTCCCCCTCAGGACGGCAGCGGGAGCTGAGTAGTTTATCGATCGGGGTACTTTAGACTAGTATTTTAGAGCAAATGGAAATAATTGAAGCTGGGGCCGCTCCCGAGTGCTGGCCGATATTGTAGCCTCTGCTAGGGGTGCTGTAAACAGCTCCGGACTGTCGGGGGGCAGGAGAAGGTCTAGCTAGGGGTTGTGTACAAGCTAGTTTTTGTGTGGATGTTTTTGTGCTGCTCGCAATTTCTCCGAAAGAAGAAACGTTAAGAAAATCACGGCGTCGTCTGGGTCCATTTTGCCTCGGTACCTTTGCTGATGGTGTGACCGGGTTTGACCTCGCTGTGGATATGACATCCTCGAGCGCCGTCCTTTGTGAGCTCCCTCAGTGCAGGGCTGAATGGAGTAGATCATAGCGGTGAACGTGGATTCAAATGTATGATTACATTTAGAAATAAAGTTGTGAACCAAGCTTGCCAAACGTTTCAGGACGCATCGTCTCCCATCAGTTCACTCTAAACCAGCCTTTCCCAACGCCCCTGCAGGCCAAGGGCTCGCCCATGCTCACACAGGGAAGGTAAACCTCGGGTACGTCTTGCATGTGTGCTTTACGTCACAAAGGCCGATAAACAATACATCCACTAGAGGGCAGTGCAGAGTTCAATTTAGTTTTGTTTCGTTTATTATTTCTTCAGTCAGTGGCCAATGAGAAAGCAAACATTTTGCATCCACAGATTTCAGTGAAGGGGTTTCAGCTGAAGTTACGCACTTATGACGCCGAACCCTATTGACAAAGTCAAAATCAAATGCAAGATGTAGCAAGACCGCAAGATACAGAGTCTGAGCTCGAGCTTCATGGATGGAAGAAAAACATTTCTTTTAAACAAGTACATTTTAAAAATACATATGTATAACTTATTATGTACAAGTACATAGTAGACACTGTCCATGTACACGCATACTGAGGTAGGTTGGTACCAGTAATAGAATATATTCAAACAATAGAAAATACAGCGGGCATCAGTATGTGCCATATTCAGTTTTAGTTGTTATTACTATCTGTGATCATGTGATGAACATCCCTGGTGTTTGATTCTAGGCAAATTTATTTTTCTATGATATTGGTCTTAGAGGTTTTTACCTTCCAAGTTCCATTTCAGACAATCGCAAAGATGGCGTCGGTGGAGGAGCCGGTAAATTCTAAGAAGGAGGTAACACACCGTGTTGTCTTCTTGTTTTTTCTTTGCCTTTGGCTGGTGGCACTTGAGAAAACTGCGCAACACTGCTCCTCCCACCCCGACGCCACCCGCTGGTTCTGCTCCGTCTGACGCTTTTGGCTTCAGTACAGGATTAGGCAGGAAGTAAACGCAGAACGTCTTCGGCATCGAGCATATAGAAGCCTCTGGCCTGCAAGTCCATGTTCTGGCAGAACGTCCAGTCGAGTCAAACTCTCAGCCTGACTGTCGTTTGCTGGTCAGGATTCTGGAAGCTTCCAGAGACCTTCGAGAAATGTCTTCTCAGCAAATTGGTCTGAGAGGTTTTAAAACGTGGAAGATATTTCATCCTCTTTTGATCTCCTTTTTTTTTGTCCTTCTTTTTATGATTATTTATGTTTTGAAGCCATGAATCCACCCAACCCAGACTGTCCTTGATTGACTAGCGGAGGAACAACCGCTCCCCTCATGGTTACGAAAGTCAGGGCAACATGAATGTATAATGGCTCTTCGCTGTGTTGTTGCCTTGGGTATTCAAATTATGTTTGCCGGGAAGAGGAAACCAAATCAGGGCTCCGCATAAACTCGCTTTGATTGACTGTTGATAAATTCTTTAGAGATCACTGGAGGTAAACTACTGTATAATAGAAAGGTTTGATATTGACAGCTATCTAATAAAATTCATTCCTGGATCCGGAATTCCCTCCAGGTGGATAAACAAGGATTTCCACTGAGCCCCGCGCTAATTAAATAAATAAAAGTCTTAACAACATTAGCCTCCTTTCCCGAGGATACTCTCTCCACGTTTTGTCTGCCGGAGCTCTGCTCGCTCCCTAAATGTGGCCTCATCGATGAAATATTCATTACTCTCTGGTATTTCCACATCTGATTTACCCGACGCTTTTTTTCGATTTCTTTTTTTCCCTCTGAAATCAGAATCTTAAGACCAGTGTCAGGAATTTATTGTTGTTGTTTTGTTTTTTTTGACGTTTAAAACACACCGAGAGGTTTATTCCCCGGAGTGGAATTGTGCACTGTGATATACGAGGGCGGGAGATGAACACCAAAGGAACTCCTTCCCACCATCTGGAGCTCCTGGGAGTGACACTACATTCTAGTGTGAAGCTTGATGAAGAAACAGCACGGCTTTCACTGATATTGCCGAAATATGGCGTGAAAAGAAAAAGACCGTCAGACACTTATTTGGATTTCCCGTCAGAAAACCGCCGTTCATTCGTTCATTATCTGGCCTTCTTCTGGAGACATACAACCATGCATGCTGTCATTCACACATCATGTAGTGACATACAATCATTCACGTGCACTGACACAAATAAATACAATTCATTTTAACCACAAATAAAGAAAAGCTAATTTTTTAATTGAATTTCATTTTATTTTTGTCATCAAAAAAGGACAATTATTTGAATTGGTATTTTGCAAAAAAAAAAAGGGTTGGGAAAATAGTTTAAACTCTTAAAATGAACCTGAAAAATGCCTGAAGGTAAAACTGAACACCCAAAGCAAATGAGCTGAACTGAACTTACCACGACTTATTTCTTAATAGGATAAATAATAGATAAATGAACGGGCGTGGACGTGGAGGCTGGTTCAGACGGATCCCTGGTTCCGTCTTTTTGGAGACGTTCCAGACTCCTCCGACCGGTAGGAACCCCCGCCACGCGCCGGATGGATTGCATTCCACGTGTCCCAGATACGTCAAGCGCTCCTCCGAGCCAGATGCGCACGGTCGCTATCAGAAGGTGCGGAGATGTTTGTCTCCTGTCTCGGGGACTTGTTAGGGCAAAATGACCGCTTAGGAACAGCTCGGGCCTCGTTGTTTTTTTTTTGTTTGTTTGTTTTTTAACCTTTTCAGTTTCATCGGGAAAAACGCAAGATTTTTCGGAGGATAGGATAGGATAAAAAAATGGCGATGCGTGAAGAATCGATGGAGGGGGAGCTCGTCCGGGGGATCAAAATCACACCAAAGTAGCTCAGATCCCTCGGAGGTATGAAATGACACCATTGTCACTTCCCTGCATGTTCATTAGCGCCTGAAATTTCCCGCGCGGCGCTAACCGGTAGCCGCGCCAGTGCTAGGTTGCTTTGTTGTTGCATCAGTTTGATGTGGAGGTTGCTTCGTATCTTGCTCCGCGTGGTGTTTATTCATTAATATATTTAGTAGTTTCTCTGATCCGACTTCAGAGAGAATACAAAGGCCTTGTCCTTTTTATTTTTTTATTTATTTATTTATTTTTTTCCCGCGCGCTGATCCGAGCCGGCAATGAAGCACAGGTGCCGCGATCGTCCGGCTGCCGTCATGTGTCCGGCTGTAGGCCGGTGTTGAAACCGTTGATTTTATAATGGCCGTCTCGCCGCTTTTCATCTTGAACAGAAAGGATGCGATGTTTTGATTATTCGCCTCGGAGAGGAAACCGGGAGACGCAGCGGCCGATGTCTCTCACCCTGGAAACGTAAAGCTCTGCAAACGGATGACAAAGGAAGGCATAGATGAAGTTACACATCTTTGTTGAAAGTCGAACCTGACAGTGGGCGGCGCTTCGGCTTCACAAGAGTGTGCCTGGTTTGGATTCCCGCAGCCGCCTGTCCCAATGCGGCCTCCCGGGGTGCTGGCACACGGGGTGTGGCGTGTGAATGATGGTTCTTCTGGATAAGAGCTGTGATGGAGAGGAGGAAGAGTTGACGCCTGGATGAGAGGGTGAATGGCCATCTGTCTCCGTAAGACGTAGAAATGAGAGGGCGGATATTTGCATGTCTCTTTGTCAATTGAGATTGTGAAGGTATATATTGCCAAAAAGTACCATCATTTCCGGACTATTGAGCGCACCTGAATATTAGCCGCGCCGGATCAAAATAAAGGAATTGCATTCAACGTCTTCCTCCTGCGCTCTAAATCTGTTAAAGTCGTCTTCTTCAGTGTCCAAATTGAACAGCCTCAGAAGCTCGTGAGCAGCTTACAGTCCGTAAGTTACGGTATTGTCTCACCTGCCTTGACTGGCAGATGAACTGAGGTGACATCCATTCCTAATCCATACGCTTCAATATGACGTGGCTCCACCCTTTGCAGCGAGAACAGGTTCAGGTCTTTTGGGAAGAATGTCCACAAATGAATGAATGAATACAGAGGCATATAGATGTGTGAAGATGAGGGAGATGCTCGTCGCATTCGTGTTTTTTGCATTGCATGTAATTTCCATATTCTACATATATTACCGCATAGGGGAAAAAAAGCGTGGTGCTTGACTTGGCCAAATGCTGAGGCAAATTGATTACCAGCGGTTGAACGCGTGTGTGTGTGGGGGGGGGGGGGCGGGCTGCGGGACGAACTGCAAATGCAAATATGGGGGCCGCCTGGACATGACCTTTTGACGGGC
>CAAKHD010003424.1:14271-32981 GCA_901007705.1 Fistularia tabacaria | reverse complement strand
CAAGGGAACGACGGACAGACTGGCGTTTCCTTTTCCGTGTGGGGCTGGCGGGGGCACCCGGCGGCGACGTCGGCTCCGGGCGTCCGTCCGTCGGCCCGGCTGGCGGACGTCAGGGGACGACGAGCATCTGCAAACACGACAAGAAGCCATTTATTAGACAGCAACCTTGACCGGCTTATTGTCCCCGAACTTGAAATTGTCATTTTGGGAAATAAAATAGTTTGACGTCTCGGCCATGACGCGAATACCATTATCGCGGCGCGGCGGGTGAAGGACAGAGGGACTCGTGGTGGTCAGAGAGTTTGCGAGGACAGGATCTCGTCTCATTTCAATAAGTCGCTAATAAGCATTTGTAATATGTCAGAAAGTTAAGCTTTGTATAAAAGACACTTACTTTTTTAAACCTCGGCAACCGCCTATCAGACCGGACAGCTGCTGACACCGGGTCCCGCCACTCATCGAGGAAATGCGAGTGTGAGGCAAATCTTTCGGACCTAACCAAAGTTTTCATTTTAAATTCATTCATTCATCATTTATATCGCTAATCCTGCGGGTCACGTGTGGGGGGGTGGGCCTTTCCCAGCTGCCACTGGACCGCTCAGGGTTTCATAATTATAACAAAAATAACAATAATTATCTTCTTTTCCTTTGGGCTTTTCCCTTCAGGGTCCCCACAGCCAACCCACCTTCTCCTTCGAAGCCTATTCTCTGAATCCTCCTCCCTTCATATCCTCTGGTCTCTCTGGTCTTCATCTAGACCTCCAATTCCAGCATCCGTCTACCAATATCTTCACTCTCCCTCCTCTGTCCATGACCCAACCATCTCTGACCTTCTCTCCAAAACATCTACCCTCTCCTCCACCTTTCCTTTCCTTCAGGCTGATGTTCTTCTATAGTGTAGAAGCGTAGAACAATAATAATAATAATAATAATAATAATAATAATAATAATAATAATAATAATAATAATAATAACAATAATAATAATAATAATCATGATCATAATCATAATAATATATTATATTAATCATCCATAATAATAATACATTTTATTTAAGACGCCTTTCTCGAAACTGCTTGGACATATACATATACACAATATACAGATTTAAAAGAATCAATAAAAGATAAAACGATAACAGTGATAAAGGGGTAAAAGTAAAAATTTAAGAGCGACAGAGCAGTTGGCGTCAGATGGAACAGGCCACTTTACACAGATGTGTGATACATACAACTGTTCACCCTCTCGTTCACACACAATAACCGTGCAAACCCATTCATTCATTCATTCATTCATTCATTCATTCATTCATTCATTCATTCATTCATTCATTCATTCATTCATATATTGTGTAACCAGGTAGTGTGGCAGTGTGACAGAGGGAACCTGCAGGGCCAGCCAGGTATAGGGTGGTATGAGTTAATTCGTAGGAACTTTTCTTTATAGACTTCCAGCTCAACTCTATCCTGTGAGGCCGGTATCTCCTTTCCTTGATCCCCTTGTTAGAATAGCAAACGGTTTCATTTAAAAAGAAAAAAAAATTTGATCGGGTTTGAAGGGTCCGGTTCTCTGCTCACTTTTAGCCAAATTGGATTTGGGGCCGTAAAACGCCTGAGTGGATGGGATTATGTAACGACTATAGAATGCATGACTTCACTTTATTTCGGTTGTTGCCGGTGTGCTTTATGCACCCGCGGGTAATTTAATCTGCAAAAATGTATCGTCTTCACATAAAGAACTAACTGTGGTTGTCAAATAAATGTGGCTGAGAAAAAAAAGAATATATATATATATATAATATATATATGAAGAATGGTCACGACCCCTTCTTTTCCACTTGACTTATGACTAGGCTCACCCCGGCCCAACCCCCACGGTGCTTTACTTATGACATATTAGCTTTGCTAAGGCAGAAACTTCGTTGTTTCAGTTGGGAGAACAACGATAACGGCGCGGCTGCAGTACAACTAACCTTTTGTAAAGGTCAGATATAATAATGAAAAAGGTTCAACCATGACTTAATGGAAACGGCTATGAGGATCATGTTGGCAAGGTGGAAGAACGGTGTCATTATTTCCCGCCTCTGTCTCCTGCTCCCTCTCTAGCAGTATTAGCACTTGGCAGAAGGGGGGATATTCACTTACAACATGCATTATATTTTCTCATCTATCAAGGTGTCAATTGACTTCCTCACCCATTTATATATATATATGCACATATACATATACATTTTTTTTTTTTAAATATCTGCATCAATTCCAGTACGTCGATGCGCTTCCGCTGGCTATAAGGCGTAATCGAAAAGCTATTTTAAAGAGTTTCCCCTTGTCTAAATCCATAGGGAAAAAAAAAAGAACAGGTAAGGTTACAATGTGCCTCAAGAACTGAGAAATTCACTGGAATTCATTTAAATTAATAATTTAAAGTGACATTTTCAAGCAAAATGAGTTACATCTAAATTATTTTTTTGTTGTTTTCAATTATTTTCCTGCCCTATCCGGCGGAAAAGTACGTCCTTGTACGCAGAGCCGTGTTACGCAACAGGAATCCGTCATCGTTAGTCCGCCGTTCGTTTGGCGATCTTCAAACGAGCGGCTCTGTCATGGTCCGGCGCCAATTCAATGCTGACACTGTTCAGATCAGGAGGAAACCTGTGGAAAAACGATGATTTCGAATGAACAACACACCGGCCGCCATGTTGGAGCGTGAAGTGGAAGCTGCAACAACCACATTTCGAGGTGTTTTTTTTTTGAATAGATAAAAAGGAAATAAAGCTGAAAAAAAAATAATTGGATTTGTGCGGGTGTTTGTTTTGATGTTTTAATGGAGACCTCAGATTTTGTCGTGACTCAAATGAAACCCTCAAATCATCAGAAAGCGTCTCCTGCCAGCCAGTGTTTACGCACTCGCTATTAATATCCCGCTGGATCTTGACATGAACAGAAATCAGGTACCGGACCATCCCGGTTCCAGCTCGAGGGAAGGCCTCGTCCCACCGTGATCTCCGGCTCTCACTGGAGCGGTTCACACCTGAGACCGGCTTGGACGAGAACCGGCACCTCCAGATCCTCGGCTGGGAATAAGATGGAGCGCTCGATGGGGTATGAACCCTGTAGAAGAAGGGGCTTAGCCAAAGGGGTCGGGCGTCTGGTCAGGACGCCTCCTTGGTGGGAGGTCCCACCAGGAGGAGGAGGAGCCCCCGGGGGAGATACGCCCATAATGCAACTCATTTTTATGACGAAGCGTCAACGGAAATCTGTGGAGGCCGTCCGGAATTCCTCCAAAGAAGGGAAAGATGGTCCATCTTTTAGCAACAGGCTTTACAAGTGCGTTGTGAATGATTGAAGATCGCTGACACGGCGAGGAGGCTTGTTAAACTTTCAGTGTTTTCTACGTATCACACGCTCATTTATTGAGGTGTTCTTAATAATTGATCGGCTTCTCTCTACTATCAGCACAGATTTATTTCCATAACGTCGGCATGCGATGTAAAGTTAATACTTTTCCGCGGCTGCCAGTTAGGACCATTAATTATGGAGGGCAGCTTCAAATGATCCAGCTGCCGGGTTTGAGGTTTTTAAAGGGAAATACAAAGAAGTGACAAATTGGAGTGAAGCCAGGCGTTCATTATCCTTACATTTGATAAGACATTCGATATGCGTTCGCTAACATCTGGAGTTCGGGCAGTTCCTTTTTAGGTTATCGGAACATTTCCGAAGTTTCATTCGGACTAATTAATGTTCTTGTGGAAACTCGGTTCTTCCTCAACACTCTCAAAGTGAAGTGAAGTGCAGAGTAGCAACTGCAAATGGATTCTCCTCCATTCAGCATCAGGACCTGCTAACCGGGCTAGCTGGGAAGCTAGCAGGGGTCGTTGTCAGATACATGATGGAGTGTGGGATGGATGTGTTGTTCCACTCTACAGTTTTATAAAGCTGTTAGCCACCATCATTTATATTTGCTGTCTTCTTCTTCGTCTCCTTTCGGACGCTCACTTCTGGGATCTCCACAACCAGTCATCTTCCTCCCTCCTGCATTCTCTCCTCTTCCACCCACTAACTCCATGTCCTCTTACACACTCGCCATAAATCTCAGGTCTTCCTCCAGCATCCTTCTGCCCTGATCTTCTCCATCCCTCCTCAGTCCACGTCCAAACCATCTCAGCGTGACTTCATCTCCAGAACGTCTAGCATGTGCTGTCCGCCTGATGAACTTCCTCCTGATCCTCTCCATCCTCCTCTCTCCTGAAGAGGAAGCTCCACATCTTCATCTCTGCTGTCTTTTCTGCGGTGTCTCTAAACCAGACAAAATGGCTGCTCTCACATCCTTCTGCACCTTTTCTTTCCTTCTGGCTGATACTGATCACTCCTGACACTTTCCTCCAGCCGTTCCAACCTGCTTGATTGCATTTCTTCACCGTTGCTTCGTCCGTTGCTCCGGACTGTTGAACCAAAGTACTCCATCTCCACTCCCTGTCGCCTCGCCGTTGCTCTCGGGTTCCTCTCATTCACACACGTGTATCCCGTCTTGCTACGGCTAACCTTCATTGCTCTTCTTTCCAGGGCATACCCTCAGCCGCTCCCGGCTCTCACAGCAGATCACAATGTCATCTGCAAACAATGTGTATTTGCTATTGACGCGGCAGAATTGATATCAAAGTTCATTAACACTTTGGGTTGTTTGGTTATACAGGACATTAAACTGACCTTACTTTCAACGTTCTCCTACATCCTAAGTGCATAATGTATGACCCTCAAACACATGCTAAATGCGAACTTTTAGCCGCCCAGGGAAAAATACAGTAGTATCTGGAATACTTATTTTCTGTTTGTAAGCGTGAGACGCATTTATGAGCGCTTCTAACTATTTTTGAAGTCATGATTTTTACTTTTTTTTTTCCCTTTTCATTATTTTCTTTTTTTTCCCTCTCCGAGCATATGAAGTTGCCGCCGTTCACAGCTCACTCTATCAAAAAGGCACCTTTTTCTTTCTAAATCCCTCTCCGAGAGCAGCTGCGCCGCGCAGATGAAAGTGTCATCAGCCTAGAAATGAAAGAGACGATTTTTTGGGGGGGGATATTCTGTGCACGCCAGGTTATGTATATCGTGAACAGCAGTGGGCTGTGAACCCTTTCATGTGGGACCCCTCATGGACTCGCCGTGCCTCCGAAGTGGATTGGCTCTCGACTCATTTGAAAACCTAACACCAACTCCTTGTTCGGGAGCAGGCAAAAAGAAAAAAGAAAAAACGCTACGGAGGTCCTGAAGTATCCTGATCAAAGGCTTATATAGACATCAACTCTCATTGCATTTGATCTTTTGATCTGCGTAATCCCCGCGCAGCGTTTCTGACACGCACGCTACAAGCAGCTGGGAAAAGCATGCAGCCGCGTTGCGTGTAAACAGATTGAAGAGACCGGGTTCGATTTACTCGTCCGGTTTATCTCGCCGGTGATCAATACAGATGAGCGGGGGCCGGGCCGGTTTCCCCTCTTTCCTTCTGTTTAAAGGGCGCATTTATCTCTCTCATATGCAACCGAATATGTATGCGACCGCACACGCCGGCGAGACACAATAAAACACTCCACGGCAATACTTCAAAAAGACCCATCTGATACAATAAAGGAGGAGACGCCTGAGAAAATGTAATCGGCAGCGCGAGATTGAGTCTAAAGAATTCCTGATCTGTTTTTTGTCCTCTACTGCATTACATTTTGTCAGGTGGACAAAGTTGTCAATCAAGCTGGCAAACCCATTTTACGTCGTCAATAGGACAGAGGGGAGAGTGTTCATTCCTTCAATAGAGGACCAGAGATTAAAGTAGGCCAAGCAGAGAAGAGGTAATTTTCTGGGGGTGATGTATTGACACTAAGACTCGATCATCTCCCACATTGTATTTCACATCTGCTTCGGCAAGACGGCCCGGCCCGAAAAAAGAGAAATGGCGCCGCCGTTCCGACATAGCCTCGCCGCTTTTTCTTCCCCTTTTTCTTTTTTTGTGAAAAAAAAAAAAAATCACGCCGTGAAACCGGAGAATTTTCCTCCGGATTCCCGATGATTAGTCGGAGGAGATGATTGCGGCGGGGTGGGAGCGTCGCTATGTGCAAATATAGAATGAGTATACATATTATTAATCTACATTCAAATGACTTGTATTTGTAGCTGCAGGCTGCGGGTCATAACTCTGATTAACTGGAGCCCTTTAAGCAGTCTGCCGCGCTCGCGTTGGCTCTGATTGAAATGCCAGCGGCCGCCGTTGAGGCCCGGCAACGTCACTCATTTAACTGGATGCGGCACTTACTTGGCTGAAGACGCGTGGGGGTGGGGGGGTTGGGTTTTGAGATGGCGGATTAGCGATGCCAGGCAGTTCTGGGAAGTTGTTAGTCCGACGCTGAGGGATTAGCAAACAAACATCAACAACAACAAAAAGTGCAAGAGTCTGTCCGCCTCGATAGTTTGCTCCAAGTTGTAACACGCCGATGAAAAGTAGAGCAACTATGGTAACGGCTATCATGTGATCTTTGACTTCCCATCACTGCAAATCTCTCCTGTCGTTCTTAGCCAGATATGTATCTCTGTAGGCAAATCTGGAGTTAGCATTGATATTAGCCACTGTCAGAAGAAAAAAAACATCTCTGAGAAGTGAATTCTTGTCGAAACCTTCTCATCGTGGCAACTGGACTTGAAGTTCTTCACTTGAAGACGTTTCAGTCCCTCATCCCAGAGGCTTCTTCAGCTCTTCTCTGAGAAGTGTCCAGCTTCTCCTCTAATCTGGTTGGAGGAGAAGCCTCCTTTTCAGTTCAGCATCCCCACAGACAGTGAGGGACCACGGTAGGGACGAGGTGATACAAGCATCTGCGACGTGCACCTTCAGCTACACACCCCACCACAGAAGAAGAAGCAGAGGAAGATGACGTGGACACCACGGAGGTGGAAGCTGCCACAGCGTTCACATGGAATAATCATGGACAATCAGATCATTGAGGTGTTTTAATCTTCTCCCTGCTCTGTGAAGAACCCCATTAGCCGTTAGCTAACTCCACACTTGTTCTTGCCAAATGTAGATGTTTCTCAGCGAGCCTTGGTAACCCCTCTGAGGCGTATCAGGCTTGGAAGAAGAGCTTGGACCTCTCTGTCACTCAATGTCTTGCACCTTCCGTTCATTTTGTCCCCAGAAAACACAGACCGGTGACCACAGTAGGCTTTAAAAATGCTTTTTTCAGGGTCTCCGGTGAACCTCCTGCATGTTTTTGGAACCAGAGAACCCGTTGAAGACCCATGCAGACACGGGCAGAACATGCAAACGTCTCCTGTCGGGCACAAACCACGGACCTTCTTGCTGTGAGGTGGAAGCACCACCGTTTGGCCACCAATAGCCATAAATGACTCCGTCATCAATACTGTACAGCGGTATTTTCTCAATAAAAATTCAAAACTGCAAACTAGAGTCTTTCTTGATATCCTCACTTTTAGAAACACACCTGCAATTTGCGTATTTAAAAATAATCTTCTTAATTGCTCTTTATTATGGCTTTTTTTTTTTTTTGACACTTAAATCCATCCGCCGTTCTTCCAGAGTCCCCGTGGAGCCGCTGAGCCGAGACGAAGAAGGCAAGAGGAGAGTCTCACGAGGAAGTGGACCTGAGTGGAAAAGTGCCAGGGGCGGCAGATTGCAGGAGACCCTCTGGAGCGTGGTCATTTGCCGCAGAAGGGGTTAAGAGGGGTACGAATCACGTTAAGTATTCGCGGCATGAATATTCTATCAAGACCATACGGGGAACATACTGATCACAGGGCTTTAAATAACAGAAATTGCAAGCCGGGCTTGTCGAGTCAAAGGATCCTCTCATATATTATGCTCCCAATAGGTGAACAAAAGTAGCAGTACTGTACTCTATTCCTGTCTCCGTGTGCTACAATTTAATGATCATGTCAGCGTTTCTGTTCAAAGGCCTCACTTCTGATCAGATAAGCCTCTCGTTTCCTCCCCTTCTTTCAATCCCCTTGAACTAGAAAATGGATCTCAGCCTGTCCATTTAAGGAGTGAAACTGGATCCAAGATTTTTTATGGGGGGGATTTTGATTAAGAACATAAAAGGACGTTCGGTCCTGCGGAAAAATGGCCGTGGCGAGGAGACGTCGGAGGCTCGGGCCGGAGCAGCGGAGGAGGCGTACCAGCCGTCTTTCTGAGTCTATGGAGCGGCGGTGTTTGTTATCCGGATAACAATAACGCAAAGGCGCGATCAATTAGTCGGGCCGCGGAGATGAATCCCGGACGACGGCCCGGTGCAGATCGACGCGTCCTTTCATCCCAAGGCTTCAAGAAGCAAAGTCAGCCAAACAGCCCCGGTCAGTTAGCAGGGATTAGCTGAGAACGTCTCTGTTGATGACAAAAAAAAAAAAGAAAAAGGAAAGTTTTGCTTCATCATGTTCCGAGTTTGATCAGTGCCAATTCCCTAACACCACCGCCTCCCCCGCACTTCGTTGGCTGCAACCTTGGATGTTTTCCTATTAAGCTAGCGAGGCTCCGACAAGTATCCATCCCTGCTTCGGGGAGATGATGTGCAGAGATAATGAATCAGTTGTTTTGTTGCCGCTATCCTCCGTCCGGCGCTACGCGAACCCAAGCCCGTTGCCTGAGAAACGGTGAGTGGACGACTCCGAGCGGCGGCGGCGGAGGGGAGAATCCGTGCATGATAAGATCGGCATCTCCGTATGTTTGCGGCGGTGTTACTACGCCGAAGCCCATCCAAGTTGGCATCTGCTATCCTCGCTTCATGTCACATCAGACCTTTAACTGTTGACAAGATTAACATTCAAAAGCTTTTGATAATTTCATGTAACAAGGTATATATTTTTGTATCAACACGCCGACTGATGTATCCTGATGCCTGAAGCCTGTTCGTGCCGCATGCTGGGAAAATGCTCTGCAGAAACCCTTGTTTGTCGTACAGATTTGGGTGTTTGTCTGAATCAGAGTCTGTTTTGTTGGCCAAGTATGTTCACAAATGCATAGATTTGGCTGCTTCCGCTGACACAAAGGCAAACAAAGAGACGGCAAAGTCACAAGATGAAGGGCTTTCCTTTTTCTTCACCTGAGAAGAAGAAGTCAGGTTGTAGTCAGAAGTTGTTTTATTCATTCTATGAATAGAGGAGCAAGCGAAGAAGCACAAAAGTTGCAGATCTTGTTTGTAGTTGTGATGAGAAGAAATGACTTTATCTTATTTCTAATGTTATTCCTTTTTATTTTTTTTATTTGACCATTTATTTGTGTGATACATTATTCATCTTTTAATATCATCCTTATTTATGTATTTATTTATTAATTTTTCATCAATGACTACGACTTGAAAACAGGACATCAAGCACAAAACGGAACTGTATCACAAATATGTATCATGCATGTACAAATATAATTTATATGATAGGATAAAACTTTATTGATCTCCATCGGTGAAATTCCTTTGTCGCAGCGCAACAATAACAGTATCAAAAAAGACAAAATATAAATAAGCACTAAACAATTAAAAGACAAAAAAAGATCATAAACGTATATAAATACATACACAAACAAAAATACATATACACACACACACACATATATATATATATATATATATATATATATATATATATATATATATATATATATATATATATATATATATATATATATAATATATATATATATATATATATATATATATATATATATATAATATATTATAATATTATATAATATAATATTATAATATATATATAATATTATTATAATATTATTATTATATTATTATTATTATAATATTATATTATAATATATATATAATATTATATTATAATATATATATTATATTATATATATAATAATATATAATATATATATATATATATATATATATATATATATATATATATATATATATATATATATATACATACATACATACACACAAACCCATACACACATATACATGCATACATACATACATACATACATATACACATACATACACATATACACATACACATATATAAGATAAATAAATAAACAGTACGGGTCAGAGTAGAATAAATAAATAGATAAACACGCAGAGTGAGAGTAGAATAAATAAGTAAACAGTAAGGATGAGAGTATAACCAAAATTGACAGCAACAAGGGCAAGGATAAGGACAGATAGGCGACGGCAATGGCAATGGAACACTGGAATGCGATGGAGTGATGGACTGATGGAAGCCGGGTGTTTGGCATTTGCCGCAGCAGCTAGCAGTCACTACTACTACTACTACTACTAGTAGTAGTACTACTACTACGACTAGTACTAAAACACAAGATTCCTCTTTAATGTTCACTGAAGATGTGGAAATAGAAGTCTTGCAAATGCCTCTTGCGCACGGGGAAGGAGGAGAAGTACCGATAGGGGATAATGGAGACAATAAGTCATACTTGGGTCCTTTGTCAGCCAGCGCAGCAGCGGCTGATGACCCTCCTCCAGGTGCAGGCCCTCAATTATCCCCAGGAACGAGGGAAATGTGAACACAACGTTTCATTAAAGCGCATTGTGACCGGACGCGGATGTTTTTTTCGAGTTGCGTTCGGTGCTAGCCTAACATCCGCAGCTAATGGCACTAATGGTGATAAAATATGGGTCTCGTGAAAATAATTAAAGGGAACAGGCTGTGGTAGCCCGTCTCCAAGCCCGCAGCATCTGCATACAGAGAGTATTATTGGGTTGCCGCGGTCTAACCTGAGGGGAACAGCGTTACGCCGTAATAGAAATGTCAACGAAGTAGCATTGGCAGGCTTATTAGAGTTTATCCTTTCTTTATTTTTTTCTTCTCTGCTATAGCGGTCATATTATTATTCCCTTTCATATAGCATGTGTTTGCCCTTGAAGTATCACACGCTCGTGTTTTCTCCCATTAAATTTGAACGCGCTGATAATCGTACAAATACCCAGACACCATTGTTTTTCCTCTATTTTTTGTTTTTTAGATGTCCAAACTCAGCTGAAGGTCTTTGCTAATCCCAGGGGTATGGTTATTGCTTTCCGAAATGAAAAAAAAGGAATACAGGAGCACGAAATTCTCTGGTTTAATTCCAGCAGGGGGCCATTTTGTGTCTCTACATGATGTCTGAATGACAGGGTGAATAGTTGTAGACGCGTTACGATGGACCGGTCATGGATGAACCCCGGCTCTCGGCCAATGACAGCTGGGATAGGCTCCAGCGTCCCCAACGACCCTGCATGGATGATGAATGGATGAAATCGAATAAATACAACAGGTCCACGGTTTATGACCTCCTGGGCCCACGGCGCCATCTCCCATGAATCTATCAAGGAAGTCTTTATCATGCTTTATTTATCCCTTATGGGAAATTCCTTCTCGTCATTGAAGCCATCGTGGCTGAAGCCGTGAGCAGTTGGCTGCCATCGAGCAGCGCCAGGGGAGCAGTGAGGGCTTCAGTGTCTCGCACAACAACACTTCCACTCATGAGGAGGAGCTGGGAATCCAACCAGGAATGTTCGGTTCCGAGGGCGATCGCTGGACCCCCTGTGCCGCGCCGCTCCCTAAAAATGGTGGTGACCCGGAAGGCCGCTGCTCAGCTGCTGCTTCCACTGGAGATGCTTGGCGGCCAGCAAAGGCTTGTTCCATCATTCCGTAAGGTATTTGCCTCGTCAAAACAAATTTTACACGGGAACTTGTTGGCGAGCGGAGCGGCCAATTACATTCTTTGTTTACTTTGTACGCCACATTGGATCGTGTTACATTCCGCTTTGATTTGATTGTGCTATTCTTTGGGAAACTTTGTGCCCTTCATTATGGCTCCAAGCCGTAAGTCAGACCTTTCCGAAGGCAGTGCTTCGAAGAAAAAGAAAGCCATTTAATATATAATTTTGGTATTTTTTACCTTTACTCTACAGTGTTTTTAATGTCCTGGATTCTTATTTCTTCACTGTGATAGCTTCAGGCGACTAACACAGGTACTCATGTACAGTGTGTGAGTTCAGACTTACAGCAATAATTACATTACGTCGCTCCATAGGAATGGAATTCGGACCTTGCAGAAACCGCTGCCGCCCACCATGTCGTCTGATCTGTGACTGACAGTTGGGTGTTTGTCGTACAGATTTGGGTGTTAGTCAGGATCAATCCATTTTATTGGCTGAGTATTACAAATGCATAGATTTGGCTGCTTCTGCTGACATGAAGGTAAACAAAGAGACGCCACTGGTAGAAGTCACAATATATTAGTGGCTTGTCCTTTTTAGGGCGGCGCTTAAACCTTCTCCATCTACACGAAACCTGAGAAGAAGAAGTTTGGTTGCTTTTAGAAGTTGTTCTAATCAATTTAGTGAATAGAGGAGCGCCCGAAGAAGTGCGGAAGTTGGAGATATTGTTAGTAGCTGTTGACAAGTCGTTGAAGAAGATGTCTGTGGAGGTTCTCAGTCGTCCAGGTCATGGTGAATTCTTGACAAAATCTTCTTGTTGCGGCAACTGGACTTGAATTTCTTCATTTGAAGATGTTTCAACCCTCTTCCCAGAGGCTTCTTCGGTTCTTAAATGAAGTGAAGAAGCCTCATCAAGGGGCTAATATCATCAAGAATAGCTGAAGAAGAAATTATTTTATTTTATTTTATTTTATTTTTAATCTTATAACTTGTTATTTTAGTTGACCATTTATTGTCTTTTCTTCTTTTTTTTTTTTATTATTCACCTTTTGATATTGTTTTTTTTTTTAGCCAATGTCTACTCGTGGACAACAGGATGTTATGCACAGTACTATAATATACGATGTAGAGTGCAATGTATCGAAGTAATGAGTAAAGTGGAATTCAGACTGAAGTCGAGGACTTCCTGTTACTGTTAAAGTGCCTCAGGGTTCAACGTCTTGCTCAAGGAGCCGGGAATCAAACCATCAACCGTTTGCTTGGCTCTTCAGACTGACACGCAGCCGGACCAAAAACGAAGCATGCTCAGCAGGTTGCTCACATTAAGCTACCGGCTAATTATCGTGCTTTTAAGACTGAGCAGAGTGACATTGGCTGGAGGTTCTGCAGACGCCGAATGAGAAGGGTTCGGTTTGTGTCGGTGCTTCAGCGGCGGATTCCGAGAACCCGCGCTTTGGAGCCAATTAATCAGCCAAGAGTGGACTAAACATCCTGTCCGAAACTATAACGCGCTCGCCGTTCTGATGAAGCGCGTTTTACTTGGCCGTCATCTTTAAACATGGAGTTTGCTCCCACATGAAGTATTTAAACACGAGGTCCCAGTGGCTTCGTCATTACGCCGGGAAAATTAGTGATTCAAGCGGCGCCCCTGCTCGCGGCGCAGGACCAGCACGCCGCTAAACATTTCTATCTACGTTCTGATTCCTGAATTTTTATGTGCCCTCGTGCTCCTCAAGCTGAGGATATGACAGTCTCATGGAAGTGACATCACAAGCATGGTAGCCGAAAAGGCTCCGTATTCTTGCTATGCTTACACTTGAATGACGCCGGCCTGCGCCATTCCTTGTATTTTTTCAAAGCATACCTAAGTGAACTATTCCTTATCAACACTGCGAGCGTCGCATGGATCTAACAGGAAAAAAAAACAACTCCCGCACTCTTGGTTCTTGATCGTCGGCACTGCATTGCTTATTGTTGCATAACGGGACTTAGCGACTGATATGTACGTTCGCAATATGCTATCTCCCCTTCGACTCTTCAAATTGGAACTTTTTCAATTAGAGTCGGTTTCCATGTGTGCTCGGAGACCCCGTAGATTAGCGGCGATTCCAATCTCCCACATCTAAATTGCTCGATTATCTGAGGGGGATGTAAGCGCGACCGCAGACGTACTGTATCAGAGCGCTGTCGTCGGGAGGAAACCACATGCTCACTGTTCTCCAAAGGAACCAGCTGCTTTTCATCTGTATCGGATAGTCTTGGTGGGCGGGCAGGCTTCCCGGCAACAAGGTCCCCGGTTGGATTCCCGCAAGAGGCCTTTCTGTGTGGAGTCCCCGCGTTCTCCTCGGGTTTCCCCACTGTTCTCCGGGTTCCTCCCACGGTCCTAAAATATGCAGGAGGTTCACTGGAGACCCTAAATTGTCCTGACGTGGGAATTAGAGGGTGAATGAGGGAGTAAGTGAGCGTATGTCTCTGTTGGAGGGGGAGAGAGAGCGCGAATGACTCTTGATAATGCATAAATGACGGAGCGAACAGTTCAGAGCCTTTGCATCTGAGATCAACCGGCAAACGATCCTAAGAAAAAGGTTGAATAACCGCATTTTTCCATTTAACATGCGAATGACAGAGTTAAATTTTTGTCGCTAGATGTGTCCTGTGATTACCTGGCAACAGGCCCCGCCGATGGTCCAATCACAGCTGGGATAGGCTCCAGCGCCCCGGCGACCACGAGTGCAGGAAAAGCTGCATGGATAATGAATGAAGGATATTTAAAGCCTGTGTTTACCATACAGAGCGATATATAATGCATCACCTACACGTTTGCCAACACGAGTTACAAATGTGATTTTCCACAGACTACGTTGGAGATAAAAGTTGATGGTTGCTAGTGAAAGTGGCCATGCTGGTCCAAAAACATCTGACAGACAGTGTTCGCACACAGCGGCGAATTTGACTCCTCTTAATTTAGACAACAACGTTGTCGAGACTTAAAATCGTGAGTTTGTGCTTTATTAATCAGTATCTCACTCGCTCGAGTTCAGAGATTCGAAAGCTCTGAGGCTGTTGAGGTGAACCTGACGGTGAGTAGAGCAGGATGGACATATGAAGAGAAACAGAAAACATAATCGGAAATGCTGGAAGCGTCCGAAGATGCAGACGAGATCCTCCGATGTCTCGTTTTCTCGACCCGACGGCGTCCCCGTCACGGAGGAAAACATCGACAGGAAATCGAAGCGGTAGTTTTACCTGGAGCGGTAATATTTGGAGTATCTTCATGCCGACGCCGTGGTTCTTTAATTCTCCGAGCAGATTCTGCAGAGCTGCCTCCAAATCCCCCGCAGTCTCCTGACCCCAGGCGGAGCTCGGCTGACTTTCCCTCAGTCGGGCTCAAGCGCTCACAATCCCAATACCTCCAGAATTCCCCAGCACAGAAAGCAAAGTCCGTCACAACACGTGGTTATATGTCTTCTGTAAATATGTTCTCTGATGTGAAATGGTCATTTTTTTTTCCACGAACAGATTCACTGATATTCGCGTCCACCTGCAAGGGCGGGCTTCAAGAAAGCCGATAGCATCCGGTTCTGCTGGACAAAGTCAAACAAAAATCAAATGCACGTTTACTACTGTGCTGGGATTTAGGCTCACAGCTCAGCTCAGCTGCTGTATGAGCATCCGTTCCTTCATTCGTGCCTTCATGAGCCATACTGCTTGTCCCGCTGTGATGGGGCCGGAGGTGGAGTCCTTCCTGAAGCGGTCAGCGGTCGATCACAGGGACAAATAATGAAATAAAACCATTCACCCTCCCGTTTGCACCTCATAGAGAGACATAGAATAGAACAGAAGAGAATATTCCTTTGTTCATCCCACAGTGTGGAAAAATCATCCACTCAGCAGGAAGTGGACAGTGCAAGGAAAGTTATCAAAATAGAAAATAAATAAATAAATGAACAAACAGTGTTAACAATATATGTCTGAACAGGCAGGGCTTCTATTGACGGATTGCACCGAAACGATATGACAACATAGAAACAGTATATACAGTATAAACAGTATAAACGTGCAAAAGTTGCGAACAACAGCAGCAAATACCTGGAGGGGCCTGGAAGCACTGCGACGATCTCACTCTTTCATGACTCCACCGCCTCCCAATAGAAAAAAAAAAAAAGCATGCAACCGTTCACGCTTTCATTTGAAGAAGAAAAAGAAATGTATTCATTTTCACATGCAGTTTTACATGGAGCACAACATGAGCGAAATGTTGACCACTGCACTGAAGCCATCAAGGAGCAGCGCCAGGGGAGCAGTGAGGGGTTCGGTGTCTTGCTCAACGACACTTCGATCCACTGTAATCCCTATTGAACATACGGCCCCCACCGAGAGGATTTATCAGATATCAAACTGATGAGAGCGGATGCTGCTCTTGATCTTGGCCAAAAGACCGAGAAGCGACCTCCTATGCAACTTGTATCGAGACATAAAACCGCTCAACCTCTCATTCACACGTCGCACCGGATGGAGACGCCGAGCCCCCGCTCCTCCTTTCACTTCCAGACGTACGAAACCGAGAAACAGGACTTTTCATTCACTCAGTCAAACAGACATGAAAACGTTCACTGTTTCTTCCATATCTCATTTGGAGACATTCAACATCCGCCTTCTCATTCACATGTCTGGGCAACAAGTGAGAGGCCGATGCTCTATTCCACATCTACTCTCTTTTTTCTTTGCTTCTCTTCTCTCGGCGTTCTTTTTGCTAATATCTGCCAGCATGTTCCATGCGCTTGTTTTCCTTTCTTTTTTTTTTCGCTCATCAATCTGTCGGCGATCCTGAAAGCGGAGCTGCTCTAACAGTCGGCCGACGTCACATTCGTCAAGGACACTCTGGAGAAGTCGCCATTTGTAGGGGAAGCGGGACAAAGGCCGACGCGGAACCGCAGTGCTGATTTGTATCAGACCTGTGCCGCCTCATCTGACAGTTTGATTCCGGTTCTTAAAAAGGCCGGAGCGCGTTGATGGATGGGCTGCATTTATGGAAAGTGTAGGCTGGCGTTTGACTTATGCACGCCGCAAAAAAAAAAAAGTACAGTCATCCAACATGAGGACATTGTGCGGCGGCCACGTTAACAACCTTGGAATAATGGGCCGCCGGGGAGTATTTTTTGGCTGAAGTCTTTGCTACGCGTCCTGCCAGTTGGCTCCGGACAGAAGCCTCCCCGGACCCGGGGGTCGGCCGGGGAAACGGCTTTTATCGGACGAGCGGAAGGCGGACACAGGACGTACAGATGTCGCGCTCCATCTCAGCCGCCGCCCCTCGGAGGCGTAGCTTCGGTGATGAAGGGAGGCGAGAAAGTAGGCAAGGGAGAAAGACGTGGAGACAGGCGTATCCCAAAATGCTAATTTATAGCCTATTTACAAACTTGTGTCACCAAATTCCGACGGTGTCCTGCAAGTGCGTGTCGAAAAGTTTTTTTTTTTTTTTCCACAGGATGCGTCGGGCAGACATTTGAGAAAGGGCACCGCAGCCGGACTGGAGGACGGGCACCGGAGGGGAACCTCCACTTTATTAATACCACCATATGCAAATGAGGCTGAGAAAAGGAATTCTGATTGAATAACCTTTCCTCGTCGGAGTCTCTATTTCATCTCGATATTTTTTCTTCTCTTTTTTTTTTTTTGTCACGTCTTAATACCTTGGAATTTCCTTGACGGGGGTGAAGGAGAGGTGACAGCACTGTTTCTTTTTTTTTTTTTTTTTAAAGAGTAATGAAATCCGTTTCGGCTCGTAAATGAGTTCTGAAGGAACGGGATTAGCTTTGCCGCTCAGATGCGGCGGTGAGAAACCAAACATGGCGTTTCATGTGAAGGAACTACAAACGTATTCTGATAAGGGTGCATTCATGTGCACACCACGTGACGCCAGGAAGGTGATGCACGACTGTGAACATCATGTTTTCAGTTAATAATAATCTTCTTGGGTATTAAAAGTCACCCATGTTTTCAGCTGCCTACGCTAATTAGGGTGCCGGTGGACGCGAATGACGGTCCTCGTTAGAGCTGACGAAGCAGGGAGTTTCACCAACGGCGGGCTCGCGGCCTCTCGGGTCTCAGATGTCTGTGGGCGATTCGTCTCTCTCCGGCCGCTGGTTTATCTTTGTTTTTTCACATGTGAAAAGTCCGAGGCGCGGAGACTTGAATCCGCGGAAGAATTGAAGCAAAAGTTGTGCAGAAATGTGGATTATGTGGATGTGGATGTAGATTTAGACGTAGACTTACCAGTTCACGAGAGAATGGAGTCCATCCGACGGGATCATCCGTGTCATGTTTTTGCAGTTCAGCTCGAGCGGAATACCAGTTAACACCACGGCACGCTGCTTGGAGCTTCTGCTTCAAAGCCAGAAGGTCAGTTCCAACATGTGGTCTTCCTGTCCGTGTTCTCCCCACGTCTGCTCGGGTTCCCTTCGGGTTCTCCGGGTTCCTCCCACAGTCCGAACACATGCGGGAGGTTCATTCCAGACCCAAGCATTGTCCAGATGTGCAAATGAGAGGACTGATGTTTTTATTTTTCTTCATGTGTCATGTTATTTACTGGCAGCCGGTCCAGGGAGAACCTCACCTCTGGACCAATGACAGCTGAGATAGCTTCCAACTCTCTGGCGCCCAAGCTGCAGGATATGCAGCGTACATAATGACTAATAATAATAACAATTAAAGCGGTGAATACGATGATGTGGGACGAGCATCTTCGGCTGTATCTTCTGGATCTGTCAATTAGCGAGACGCCTCAAAGATGTGGTTCCTCTCAGAAGCGGCTGATGAGAGGGTGAAGAAGCTGAGAAGAGGAATATCGTTCCTGTGATTTCGCCGCAATTCCTCGCCCCCCTGAAGAACGAGCAGCTGTTCGTCATCATCATCAGGGAGGAGGAACCCGCCGAGATAATCCCGGTGCTCGAGATCTACCTGCTCTCCACTGTCCAAATCTCGAGCTGCAATTTGTGGCAAAAAAAAAAAAAAAAAACCCGGGGGGCCCCCGGGGGGGGGG
>CAAKHD010003424.1:0-13173 GCA_901007705.1 Fistularia tabacaria | reverse complement strand
GGGGGGGCCTACGATTCCCCCAACGCCCTGCGGTGGTCTCAATTTCGGGAGAGCCCCCCCCCCGGGTGCCCGCCGCACATTCGGGGGGGGGGGGGGAGAGAGAATAGAAGTGGAGTGTTTCCTGGAACGCCGAATCAAAAATATGAAAGGCTAATATGTTCAAATATATGTTTGTTTCCCCCGACACAGTCACCCACATGGGGTCGTAACCTCTGACAGCCCCGGCGTTTCCCACGGGTTTCTGATGAAACTCAAGATAATTATAGCAATCAATTACTCTGAATCTGAAGACCAAATTAGTGAAATTACAATTTACCCAGCGTCATAGATTAACTAATTCGTTCATCCATTCATTATCCACACGGCTTATCCTGCGCTCGGGATTGTCGGGTTTCGAGCCTCTCCTGCTGCGTGATTGGACGCCAGACGGCGTCCATCGCAGGGTGACATTCACGCTGTCATCCACACACTTACGGCCATTTCATTCACTTTCACACATCGTACAAAATCAAACAACGGTTCAGTCCTCCTGTTCACCTCACCTGCAGACGTGCGACCAGTTGCTGTCAAACATCTGGCAGATTCGGGGTCTCCTGCATGTTTTAATGCCCACAGGGAACCACAGAGACGCCATGCAGAAACGGTCCCGCATTGGATTTGAACCGTGTTGCACACCACCGTGCCGCCTAGTCCGAATAGATTTCAACTCCAATTCAAGAGCGGTTAGTTAAATGTCAGACTCCCATCTCCCGAGAATGAATATAACACATCAGCGAATTCAGGTATTCAATATTCTTGAGGCGTATTGGCGTTGACATGTTTTATGTCATGACAATGGCTCCCTGTGCGGCAAGAGAACAACAGCCAGGATTTTTTTTTTTTTTTTCCACAGGAAATATTTGGACGTTAGATCAGTGAGCGCTCGTGCTGTCAGCAGGAATTGTTTTGAAATGATAAAATCCTTGCAAATTGCTGAGCTCTATTTCACAGACGCAGGCGGCGACTATTAAGCCGAACAATCCCGGCTGCTATGTTTGAGACATCAAAAAAACGCCATTGTGTTGGGTAAATTAAAACTACGGATACACCGCAAAGAAAAAGCGGGAAGAAAAAAAAAATTGAAACACTGGCAGACAATGCGTACCTTGGTGAATTTGAAAAGAACAGATAAAAATAGTCTCAAGACAGTAATGCATTATGAGGATTCGGATGAACATCTTTCCATGAAAGCGGCCTTGTTTGCAGAGCGAAGGCTCGGCGTGGGGGAGCCCTGTTGGGGTTTGGCTTCCATTGTTCCTCGGTATTATCTGCCACACTGTGCATGTTCCCCCGTCGCCAAAGGACCCGGGTTCCCTTTGCAGAGCGGCCCCAGAGACGTGCACGCCGCTGTCTAAAGCACCGTAAGTGGGACACGGAGCCTCGGAGACCCAATAAAGGAGGGTGAATAAAACAATGGAATCACAGGCTTTAAGCCCGAGATGAATATTTTATTGTATGTACAAGGCTTGGCGTACCCAAGAAGAAGCCCATGGCACTAAAAACAAACACAAAATACATCTCTGTATTTATTTTGTGTGAATCTGTGTGAGTGTGAGTGTGTTAGCGTGCTAGCGGCTTGACCAAAGAGCTCTTTGGATGTTTTTAAAGCAGCCCTATGCTGCTTCATGGCGCTTCCCCTGCTCTCAGCTTGTAAGATTTGGTCCTGCCGTGGAGCAGTCCCTTATTTGGGAGTTGTTGAAAGGAACAGGTGGATCTCGAACGCACCGTCATTTGTCTTGTCCTAGTTTTAATGTCCCCTCTCAATAAATCTTGATAAACAGACTTGGAGATACGTGGGACTTCACTGCGCCGCGGCTGTTTGTTTCTGTTATCGTCCAATGGCATCGGGTTGCTCGTCCGTAGCTAGCTTAGAATTAGCCCCGAGGGTGGAACAAGTCAGTGAGCGATAAATACTCCCGGCATATCAAGAGATCTACATTTAAGCATTGAAAGTGGGACTCTTTCTAACTCTGGCAACTGTGCAGCAGTTGTTTTCCCAGACATAAACATCCCTGCCTCATTCCTCTTCAACAGAATCCAATGTTTGGCCTACAGGGGAGACGGCCGGGCCCGCTAGCTGTGAAAGTAAACCCAGAATGTTTTCGTTTACCCGAGCCCCTGCACCGCCGTCTTGTTTTCTCTGGTTTATTGAGAAAATAGCTTGTGTCAACCGTTTGCCGGGTTGTTAGCCTTCGACCGCGGCGCTCAGGGGAGCGTTTGAAAGCGGGGAGACCCAGGACACATCCAGTCTCCTAAACGAAGGACACCGGACCCACTGGAGTGAAGACAAATCGTAGTCAAGGAGCCAATGAGCGATGGCACGGTGGAGGGACCGGCTGCTGGTGTTTGGTCACACCTGAATACTGGGTCGCAGGGAGAGGAGGGGGTTCGGAGGGGTTCTTTATTCTTATCCAACCAAACCGTTCACTGGCGAGGAGTCGGCCCCGGAGCCGCATGTGGCTCTTTCATCCCTCTGCTGCAGCTCCCTGAGGCTCCGGAGGATAAATATTTCTTTTCATTTGGTTTTACTTCGTTGTTTTATTTATTGTAATTTTAAATTGGAAGATTATGGCGATCTTGCAACAAAACAACATGTTTATGTGCCACGCCCAGCGACGTGCGACACCCGCCAGCAGTGCCGTTTATTCAGCTTTTACAGCCACTGCGAGCTGAGGTTCAGGAGGTAAAATCACATCAGCCGAGTAAAATAAATATTTCAAATGGCAATTTTAATTTGTAAATATATATTTTGCGGCGTTCGGTGAAATAGTCCTTTTTTGATTTGCGGTGACGGCTGAGCGCACGCCCCAGCGCACGGACGCAGACGGCAATTTCGGTTTCCTGCGAGGTGGATACTTCGAGTTTTTTCCTTTCACATTTTGTATCCTTCCAGATACAAATGTTTTTGTTCCGTAGAGAAATAGAATTTCTTTTTTCTCTGGAGCAGTTCATTGATTTCACAATGGCACTGCAACACACTACAGTTTTTTCATACATACCATGAAGGGAAAATATATCTATCTATGTGCAGTGTTATCTTCTTTTTTGGGTCGGGAAACAGGTCCAAATGGCTGCTTGAGCGTTGAAGGTTGCCGCCCCCTGTGCCAGACTTTAGGCATTGTTGTCCGCATTGTGCAGCCCATTAAATATAGCTCTTCAACCGCTATCATTAAGGTTAGCTCTCCAACGGCAGGAGCCCAGTCCCTTGGACATTTGTTCAAAAACCAAACAAGAAACAGCTCAATGTGTCGCTGGAGTCTATTTGGGCCAGTCCATGAACAACACCTTAATTTCCTCTGTCGCCTCCAGGAATCTCATCAATTCCCGGGACCCGTTCCTTGTCCTTTGAGTTGGTGGAGGTTCTCAGTCATCCAGGTCCCGGCCAATCGTTGCCAAGTCTTACGGCGGCAACTGGGCTCAGTTTCCTCCTCTCGTCTCGGAGGTTCTTCGGTTCTAGCAGAACTGCCGGGGTCGGGCGTCGATCTCCGACGACGGTTCTTTTCTTCTCGCTCCTTGCGACGCAGCTATGGTCGCAGCGCCTCGCCGGGCCCGAAGTGGCAAAGGGAAGGGGGCTCTTTAAATCCCCCTGAATTTGAGCTAACGGGGTCAAGCGGGAGGACAACCGGAGCAGGATAAACACTGACATTTCTGACCCGCGAATCTTCTAAAACCACTCCAGTGGAATTAAAAATGCAAAGCTGAAAATGAACATAGTAGACCTTCACATTTGGGCCTTTTTTTCCCTCAGTAGTACTCCACCACGATTACGCATGCATGGCTTCTTAGAACATCTTAGCGGCTGCTTACCGCAGAAGTGACAATCCAGAGCACCGCTTAATCTCAAGTAGAAAGTAGTTTCTAGTGACAGTCTCCGAATAAAGGCGCCGAAGGAACTTATCGGAGAACGTGGGTTCCTGGAGGGTTTTTCAAATGCCACTTTTCAGGCGCGTTAACGAGCAGGACCCAGGGACGGCACTGTCAAATGCCATTTGGTCAAAAACACCAACTTGGTGCAGATGGAATCCAAGATTTATGATTTTTTGTTTCCACGAAAAGCAAAAAGTACATTCACAGTGGTACTTAGATCCAGGCTTTCATGGATGAGTGGAAAATACTTTGACTTTGAGCGCAGTTACATTTCGCGCGCCACCATTGCATCGTAAACAAACACTGTCTTACCTGTGATCGGCCTCATTCAATTTCCAGCCTCGTGATAACCACTCTATTTACCGCTACTGAGATAAGATAAGATAAGATAAGATAAGATAAGATAAGATAAGATAAGATAAGATAAGATAAGATAAGATAAGATAAGATAAGATAAGATAAGATAAGATAAGATAAGATAAGATAAGATAAGATAAGATCAGATGAGATCAGATCAGATCAGATCAGATCAGATCAGATCAGATGAGAACAGATCAGATGAGATCAGATCAGACCAGATAAGATAAGATGAGATGAAATAAGATAAGGCAGCAGGGTTGGGAGGTGGTTCTCCAAGTGTCTGCATGGGGTTTCACAGTCTAACCGAACTGAAGAAGCCTCTTGGACGGGAGGCAAAATTGTTTTCAAGGGAAGAAAATCAAGTCCGTTTGCTACGAGAAGAGGATTTTGACAAGAATCAACCATGACCCAGGTGACTGAGAACCTCCACAGAAAGAGAGGTTGAATGGTCACGGTTCTGTGATGGACCTGAATAATGACAATAATGTAGAGAAGAACCTCTCAGCCGTGGATAAACACTATGAATGGCCAAGGTATTAATTGCAGGGACCACAAAGATAGAAATCAGCACCTTTCTGAACCTTATCAGCCAGTAGGGCTTTATGTTAGCATTGTGAAATGGGTGGCACAGGCTTGAGATGATGTCGTGGTGTCGTGGTCCCCTGAGAGCAGCGCTGGCTGTCCAGTCTAACAGCAGATGCCGTCCCTGAAGCGGCCGCCCAGAGCTGGGATGGTGTCCTCTCGGGGGTTGGACAGGTTGTCCATGAGGGTTGATAGCTTGACTATCCGTCTCCTCTCTCCTACCGTGTCCACTGAGTCCCAGTCCATTGAATCTGTTGATTGTTGTGTCCAGCTGCTTCCCAAACAAACCGGCAGATGCCCCATAAGTGTTCGAGAAGGTCCTACAGCAGGAGTGTCAAAGTCATTTTCACAGAGGGCCACATCAGCATCACAGTTGCCCTCAAAGGTCCACATGTAAGGCTAACAGTAGAAATGTAACTAAATGTAACCAAATGTAATGTAAAATAAATGTAACTGTTCCTTAATGTTCAATAACTCTGAATTCACAACTCATTTAAATCCAAAATGTTACATTTGCATTTGCATAGATTTAAAAAAAATATGTTCACGAGTTGCTCGGTGACAACATCAATCCTTTTGACTGATTTCTTCAGCCGCAGTGAAGCTAGCTTTCACTGCTGCAGTGTTTTCATGAACACATTCTGCTGCCGTCCTGGTTTGGCTTTTAATTCTTGGACAATTTGTTGCTAGTGTTCGAAGCTAGTGTCCTTGATCACTCATCCATTTGTCTTATCTTTATTCATTCATTCAATTCTTTCATTATCTCTACCTCAAGCCTGTCACAGGAGCAGGGTTCGCCTGGACCAGTGGACGGTTCACTTGCGCAGACGATTTCGGGTCTCCAATGAACTGCACGTTTTTGGACCGTGGGAGGATGGGCTAACCACTGCTCCCCCCTTTTTTTTTATTTATAAGGAAAATAACTTTTTTTTTTTTTCTCTAGTGATTTGCATGAGTTCAGCCAAATGTGAACAAACAATATAGAGTTATATTAAAACTGCTCTGACAGGATAAATGAACTGGCAGAGGAGAACCTCGGGATGGAACCCCCCCCCCCCCAATGCTGTCAGACCCCAAATCTCTTTCAGCAATTCATTCTTATTCAAATTATACGGCGGCATCTCATAAACATAGTATTAGATTATGGAAATGAGCAGCCAGCATCTATTTTCATTCGATTTTCTTTTGGGAAACGTTTAATTTAAACAAAACATAAATAAGTCTGCGGCATCAGGTGTTTATCAAGGGTGTTGTGTAAATGCAGCCGGCCAAAGAGAATAATAATCACTCCATTTGGCGACTGCTGTTCAATCAGCCATCAGTGAACACTTCATTAAAGATTTAATAGTCTTTTAAATATTGAGGACACTTGACTTAAGACACGTCCCAGGGGAAACTTGTTGCTTGTCACTCACAATACTTTGCTTGAACGACAGTAAACTGTCCACGGTACGAGAAGCAAACCCGAAAAAAACAATCAAATATATGTATAAACTTTTCAAGATAAGATTTAAAAATCATTTTTGTTTTATACCTTTTTTATAATCGTCACTTTTTTAAAAATTTTATTTTATTTTTCAATAAAATAAAAAATAAAAATCAATAAGTCATTACTCATGTTTATGTAGCAGGGGAAGGCTGCAGCCCCCCCGACCCTCACTGTGGGATAAACGAATGAATGAATTAATTAATCAGTGAATGAATAAATTACTTAACTAATGTTTGAAAAGCTAACAGTCGAATGAATGTAAGCCTCAAACTCATAGGTTTGCCCAAGCATATTTTCCCATTGAGCTACAAGCAGCTGAGTCACTCAGTATTAGGTTGATGCAAATTCTAAAGGTGGTAATACTTATGTTTACTTAGAAAATGCTCATTTTAGCCGCAGCATCATCGAAAACGACTGAAGCAGACACGGCTTTGGCTCTTATTTAGCCGTTGACCACGTGTTCATAACATTCTGATCTTGTCTTTACGAGATATGTCTCTTGAGTATCCATCACTGATAATCCATGCTTCAATTTGCAACAGATGCTATTTTCGATTAAGCTAACCGTTTCCGGCTGCAACGGGCAAGATACAACAATTGGAGCGAGCGAGTATAACTGCTGTTTCTTAAAAATGTGTAAAACCCACCCAGTCTACATGTCTTCCCCGTGCAAATCTGTTGATGAACTCCAGACGGACATCTGAATCCCAATTCAGTCGGCGAGGAAGATACATATCATCCCACAGCGGTGCCGCGAACGGCTGGACAGGATCACGTCCCGGACATCCGTCCAGACGGGACTGACCATAAACCCTCGATGGAATTTGGCATTAGAAGTGTCCGGATGGGTCGGTCTATTTTTTGAGGGGATAGATGTTGCTCTTTGAAGGACATTTCAGGAAAAAAAGAAGACAGATACCGCCGTCGGACGATGTCAAGTCGCAGCACCCTGATATGGGAGGAGGCCATAAACCCGATTAACACCGAGACGACCAGAAATGGTCGCTGGTGACACCATGGAGGTGAAGCTGCCACAGCGTTCATGGAAAAACAACCATGGACTATCAGATGGTTGAAGTGTTTTTATCTTCTCCCTGCACCGCCTTGCCGTGTGAAGAGCTCTGTTAGTCGTGAGCTAACTTGGGGCTTACTTTGCAAAAATGTAGAAGTTACTCCGCGAGCCCTTTGAGGAGCAGCAAACCAGAAGAGCTTGAACCTCTTCGTTGCTGCATTTTTCACTGATTCTGTCCATTCTGTCCCAAGAAAACATCTGAGCAGAGACCAGGATCTATCTTAAAGAACTATCCGATAAAGGGGGTGGTTTATGAGTTCCACCAATCACCAAGCACCTACGTCATGGGAGGTCCTACGGTGCCGTAAGTAGGAGCTAAAATGTTTTTGCGACCTGAGGTCCTGATTCTTCTGCTCTCCCAATGTACCAAGAAACAACATAGTTCCTGCAGAGGTTCGAGGAACTGCAAAACGTTCCTGCAGTATTAAAAGAGGCGAATGGTGCAGTTTCATGCTATTTATGATGAGGGCACCTGAACACCTCTCCCTATCTCAGCTGTTCTTTCATTTCTTTGTACCTGTACGGTCAATTCAAATATGCGTCGTACCTACCGCCAAAGATTCCTGGATCGCATCTCGATCTCAACCCTACCAGTTGATCCGTGCACGTCAGCGTCACGTGGAAGCCCCTACATGCAACGTTGACCCGGCTCTGCTGCGAGGTGTTGACCGGGCCTCGTAGGTTCCTTGAGAGACGGCAGTGAAAGAAGATGGCGAACGCTCTGTCATGAATTAATATTCACATTCGCAGGAGGCAGATCAAACTAAACAACTCTCTCAAATAAAAAAAGGCACGTTCAGTCACATCATCCCAAATTCTGATCAGAACACTCATTAGTCTGAGGGCGCATACCTCCGCCAAGGTCCATGTCATAATTGCTAAGAAATCAAAGAGAAAGGCCAGTGATTAAAAGAAAAAAAAAAAAATTAACATATTTCAACTCCCTGTTTGACTGACATATCTGTGGTTGAATATGTGATGAGAGGAAGGAGAGCGAGGGAGGCTGGAGATGAACATGAGAGGTGGCTCATTACTCAAAGTAATGGCTGACGAATCAATGGGCTTCGGAAAAGAAGGAGGTGGACGTGTCGGAGAGGCAGCCTCGGATCAGCAGCTCCTCCCGGTGAACATGTTATCTGGATGAGCGGGTGATCTAGAAGAACGGGTCATCCCAGACGTGGGTGTTTGGAAAGGATCCTGGCTGTCGGCTGCAGAGGCGCAGTATTGCCTGCAGGCACGGAGGAGGCGGTGGAATCTCGTCCGCAGCACTCAAAGCTCTCGCTAATGCATTTCCTGACCCGACGCCTCGGCGCTTGTCTGAACGCTTGGGTCGCCGGACCGATCCCGCGTCTCGCACACAGGAAACCTTCTCTTTTAACACCCCTGCAAATCCGTCCTGATCCCGGGAACGGCGGACGACGAGCCCGGGTGATCTGGTCAGCCGCCGCCGGAAGCTCAAATAAAGGAGAAAAAGCACTTTCTGAGTGGAGGTCACCGCAGGAACAGGAAGACCTAAGGGGCTTTCAGAGCAGCAGACATGAGGACAAACACAATACCCAGAATATCCAGATCAGGGTGTGATATCAGAGCAGCGCAGGGACGCTCTCCTCAAACATCCATCCCACACCGCTTGGTTTGAAGAAGGCTCTGCATGAGGGCGGGGCACCTTCTCTCCATTTCTCACAGTCTAATGTCTCTGGAAAGAACCACCACCACCACCGATAACCTCACCTGTCCAACTTGAGTGGCGGTGAATAGAATGAGATCTTAGACTCCATATGCTATGCTAATGCCATGCTAATTTCAAGGCCTGCACCTGCACCAGCGCCTTGGTTTCCATCCTTGAACAAAAGCACTGTTCCTGCGGGCGGAAGGATACACCGCAGCTGCACACTTCGTTCATTCCCATTTGGGATCTCTGCAACTGGACGGCATCTCCGACTCACCGCCAGAAGGTCCCTTTGTATGTGGAGTCTCCATGTTCTCCATGTGTCTGCGTGGGGTTCCTCACGGTTCCACCCACTGTCCACACACATGCAGGTGGTTCACTGGAGACCCTGGATTGTCGATACATGGGATGTGTGAATATGAGGGCGAATAATTGTGTGTCTCTATACGTGGCCCTGCGATCAACCGGCGACCGGTCCAGGTCGAAGCGCCTCTCGCCCAATGACAGCAGGGATGGTGCCAGCGACTGAGTGTGGGCATTGAATGAACGAATGAATGAATGAATGAATGAATGAATGAATGAATTGCATCAACATGCTTAAGGACGCTGTCACAGAATAACGGGACAGTTTCATTTTTTGCTTTTAATATCTTCGCTTGACAAGGTGTGAAACAGCACCGGCGAGAAGTGTGGCAACGACCGAACAAAAACATTAGAAAAGTATTGAAACACACACACACACACGTATCATTTTGTAAACTCTAGGTTTTGGACTTCATCTCAGTCATGGCCGCGAGTCAATAGGTAGTCGATGGTTCTGCTACTGAAGGCATGGCTCACACCCTGTTTAATCCCACTGATGAAACTGATTACCCCGATAAGCGCTGAATGAGAACGTGCATCTACACCTATTTGTGCCATTTCTTCGTGCGAAGAAGATGAACATTTTAAAAGCGGCATGAATAAAACATGGCCGGCGCCTCGGCCGCCTGTTAGGGGTAGTGTTGCTTGATTGACATCATATTGTAAATCAGTCCATCAACCCGTGGTTATTTAGCATTGCGCGGCCGGGAGGAATACAAATGAGCCTGGAAAGCCGTAGGATGATGTGCTATATAAATATTTTGCAAACCTGTATTAAAATTAGATGCAAATGGTTAGAAGGGGGCTTTAATAAGCAGCGCATTCTTGTCCTATACGCAGTAGATTAAAATAAGAAATAGCAATCCACGAACAAACACAAAGCGACAAGGAATTCAATTAAAGGAAATAATGACAGGAGCGGGGATGGAAAATGCAGCCAAATATGGCCCGTGCGCTCGCCGCATATTTTTTCCCGCGCCGTACGCCACCGTCGGCGGAGGGGAGGGCAGGGGGGGTTCAGATTAGAAACATCCGCGGCGTGTTGTTTACTTTGCAACCAGAGCCGAGTTTAAGTGAGCCATCTGTGAAGTCCTCAGCAACTCAGTCAGGAGATCAGTGCCAAATGGGGCCTCAGCTGTCAGCCACTGGCTGCTTTTCAGCTGGACTTTACTCCTCCTTCCCCTCTTGGACTCTTATTAGTGTCAAAAAAAAAAAAAAAAAGGCCAGCAAAGTCCAGGTGTGAAAATGTCCTGCCAGGTGGAAGATGTGATACCAATTTGTTTTGCTCACACTGATAGCAGCGGCGACCCCCTCCCCCCTCTGGCCCCCCCACCACCACCCGCCCGGGGAACCGCTGCAACTTGCCTTTTGTTTCAGTCGCGCTAATTAATTTTCCCAGTCTCTAATTACGGTTTCTCATCTTTCAGCAATATATCGCCCGTGACAATGTAATATCAGAGCGGGAATTAATGCGACTATGGATGGCGGTGCTTCTCAGGGCTCCACCTCACGGTTTTTAAACAATTAATTCAGCCACCGATCTACTGATTAATCGACGCCTCTTTTTTTTGTGAATTGGTTTTTAACAATGACGAGTTTTCGGCGCCGTTGAACGTGTCTCTGTAGGCCAGCGGTCGTGACAGTGAATCGGGCGGAGGATGGAGAGGACGTCATCTTCTGCTGTATGCATCTGCGCATTAGCACTGCATTACCTGTTCAGCTTTAAACTCCGGTGAGTCCCCAGAATTTGCACCGTTGTTCCACAAGCAAGGCCTGAAAGAACCTCATGGTTTCAGCTCATTCACTCACTCACTCATTCACTCATTCACTCATTCACTCATTCACATAACAAGCCATCTCCAGTTGGACCAGCGGCCGATCCCAGCGGTCACGAGTCAAAGCGCTTATGGTCATGTTTACAGTCGGGAGCCAGATAGGTTGAAAAAGAGCAAAAAGCCAAGTTAGTCGAGAGAAAACAATAGATAAATGGCATGATAGTCGTTCCACATGTCTGTGCAGATTCTCCGTCATCCAGCTCATGGGGAGTTCCTGTCATGGCAACTGGACTTGAATTTATTCTCTTGAAGAAATAGTGATGACGTCTCCATTGGAGAGACCAAGCAACCTCTGAAAAACGTCCATCTGCGCCTGAAGGACAAGGACCATTCTTCTGAAGACAGCAATGACCACATTCTGGCTAGAGAAGACAAATGGTTGGAGAGAGGAGTCAAAGAAATCATCTTTGTCAACACAGAAAAAGCATCTGTGAACAGAGGAGGGGCCTCAGACACGACCTTTCACAAACGTACAACGCCGTACTGGGATCAACACCAAGATGGATTTGCACACACGGACCAGGACCTTCTGCAGCCTCCAAACTACCAGGAAAGATCCACCACCAGAAGCTGTAACTTCCACCTGAGCCTCAGTCCATGACATCCAAGAGGCTTCACCTTTTCATTCCAGTCCAGGTGATCCCAAGAAAGATCCTCTTTTGTCCCCAGTGAATGACACCCCCATTAGCATAGCATTAGAGCTAGGTTCTGCTCAACTCTTACATTTACATAACGAGCCACCATCACCTGGACCCGCCCACAGTCCTTGCAGTTATATTCAGAAACTCCCCGCAGGTCATCAGAAGTGAAGAAGCCTCAGGGATGAGGGGCTGAAACGTCTTCAAGTGAAGAGATTCAAGTCCGGTTGCCATGACGAGAAGGTTTCGACAAGACTGTCTTTTTGACATCAACCGGTTGAGGCAGAAGGCCGCCTGCATTGCGTGGGAAGCTGTAAAAAAAGCCGCTGTGGCCGAGTGCTTGCTCCTCTGGGTTTCTGTAGATCATCTTGTGAGTGCGCTCCTGACCTGCTCCGCATGGGAAGTCCCTCAGACGTGAGCAAGGTTAGACAGGATTTGACTACACAGCTTCTCGACTGTTTTACCAAGGTCAGGTTTGGGTTGATTAGACGTGCAGCTGGTTCTTCTGAGGTAGTCCATGCTTGTCAACGCCTGTCAGCTGTTGTGGTGTCTGACAGCGGTGGGATAGAAAGAGCCCTTCAGCCTGGAGGTCCTACAAACTTCAGTACCTCTCGCCTGAAGGCGGGAGAGTGAGGAGACCTTCTGGGGTTGGGTTGTGGTCCTTGAGGTTGCAGGAGGCTCTCTGTGGAGCAGTGGAGTCCCTCAGCACCAAAGCTCTCCTCATGGTGATGCAGATGGTCCAGATGCTCTCAGCGAGCTGTGGAAGCTGAATGAGATCTTTTGGCATTGTGCTAAACCTCCTCCGCTTCTTCAGAAGGTGGAGCTGCTGTGGAGACGGCAGTGTGGAGAGGAGTGTCCGGGTGAGGTCCTCACTGGTGTGGACGCCCATGGAGCAACAGGTCAGCCTTTCTACTGAGAGCTCATGGGTGGACAGTGGGTGAGGAGGTCTTCTCTCCTTCAACACTCCTCTAGCCAGTATATATCCAGTTTATTATTAGTTTGCATCCATCCATCCATCCATCCATCCATCCATCCATCCATCCATCCATCCATCCATCCATCCATCCATCCATCCATCCATCCATCCATCATCCCTCCATCCATCTATCCATCCCTCCATCCATCCATCCATCCATCCATCATCCATCCATCCATCTATCCATCCATCCATCATCCCTCCATCCCTCCATCCATCCATCCATCCATCCATCCATCATCCCTCCATCCCCCCATCCCTCCATTCATCCCTCCTCCCTCCA
>CAAKHD010003423.1:0-11300 GCA_901007705.1 Fistularia tabacaria | reverse complement strand
GAGGCTCCCCAGAGCGCCCCCACACACGCACACACACACACACACACACACACACACACACACACACACACACACACACACACACACACACACTTGCGTTTCCAAACCGATCACTGATCCGCAAACATCCCTTTCAACAACTCAAGTGAGGTCCTCGCGGTTCAGAGTTCCTGATTCCAGAAGATGGAGTTGAAATCCAGCTTTTAAGACGTGACGTCACGGAAACACGTGGATCCAGCAAAGGCTGACAGAAGAGGACTCACGTCTCCATCACGCGGTTTCAGCTGAGCTCCGTGGACCGAGCAGCAGGGGCCCATCAGGGTCAAGGAGTGGAAGGCCATAACACGAGGAGGATCTTCCAGGAGCTCCCTGTCGCCCTGGGGGTCATGGACGGAGGCGGGACCTTCTGGGGTCTCCCAGGAGCTTCCTGGATCAGGAGCCGGGTGACAGAGTGACAGACGAACACATGGCCAGGCAGCCCAGCTGCTTCTGAAGATGGAGATGATGATGGAGAGAACCTCTGCCTCTCTCAACAGGAGCCCCACTGATGGTCCAACCTGTACCTTCACCTTCACCAGCACGCGGGCCAAAGTCGACCTCCCAAGGCCTTCAGCACAAAGCCTCCTCTGTCAGTAGATCACACCTTCCATCTGAGAGGAGAAGAGGCCCACAGCTGTGGAGAACACGCTGTGCGGTGGTGTTGCCCAACTTTCTCCTGACATTCCTCCCGATGAAGATCCAGGAGAGGCCGGTCATGGTGAGACCTTCGATGGCACCCCTTCCCGCTGGCCACCAGACGGACCTCGACCTTCTCCCACCTCATGTGGGTGGTTTGAATATCAGGAGATGCTGTCACACAAACGGATGGAAGCCGTTGCTGCTGTCGTCGTCCGTTCATCAACCATCACGTCTCCGTCTCTCAGGTACCAGTGTGTCTTCAGGGGACACGGAGGAGATGCAGGCGGATGGATGAGCGGCCAGATCTGGGGATCCAGTCCAACGCTCGCTAGCCTGGTCATCCATGACACACACACACACACACACACACACACACACACACACGAGGGATGAAATGATGGGATGGACTCAGATGGAGTTCAGTTGGTGATTGAGGGACAAAGGCTGATGTCTGGGAGCCTCTGCAGGCATGACTGAGAGAAATGGATTTTCTCATTTCTTTATTTCTTGTCTCTTTTTTTATTTCTTTATTTATATATTTCATATTTCAGCATATTTTTTTATTTTCAAAATGTTTCTCATGTCTCTCTTTCTTTATTTCTTTTTTAAGTCTTTATTTATTTATTTCAGCATTTGTTGTCATTTTTCTAATTTCTTTATTTCTTTTTTTATTTATGTATTTATTCATTTATTTTTAATGCATTTGAATGCCTGTATTTTGTCATTTTTTTGAATGGATCTGCGTTGAAGTTGAGGGCCGAGCGTGTCGGATCTGAAAGTCTGCGGTTCTATTCCCGCTGACTGTGCTCACGTGCCCTCGTGCAAGACGAGGACGTTTGCTTGCGAGCAGTCCAGCACTTTACATTGGATCACATTTGGACCGTTCGCAAACAAACAAGCACTCACACACACACACACACACACACACACATGCCTGACCGTGCATACAAGCCTGCTGCTGCTGCTGAATCCTGACTTTATCAGGAATCCTTTAAGGAGTTTGCAAAGAAAGTTTGTGCGAATGATAAAATCCTTAAAGTTAGCCATTCTGGAATCTCCCTGAATGACATGAGCGATGGCTTATTGTTGTCACTTAACGATGCCTGCTGGACTCCCGATGCTTTCCAACACCGATGCAGCCGCCGACAGTGTGTGTGTGTGTGTGTGTGTGTGTGTGTGTGTTGGACGGAGGCAGCCGTGCCTCGTGCAGACAAAGTGCAGTTAATGAAACACAAAGAACAATATTTTGAAGAAAATGATTTCTATCTCTAGAAAGTAGCAATAAAAAGTTCTCCTTCTCATGTATTGAATTGCTCTTAATTGCTTTTTGTTTCATTAGCACACATGAGGAGACGCGGCCGAAGCCGAACCGAAGGAACGTTCCGGGGCTTGAGATGAACGAGAAGGTGTCGGCCGCGCTCTGCAAAGACTTGATGTTCTGCCGGGTCCGGTGCAGAAACGGCCCGCGGAGCAGGTCGGCCGAGGCTCCGACCGAGCGGAGTCCAGGGGGCGGAGCAGACGGAGGGCGGCCGGTCCGATTCCCGGCTCTGTGAAAGAACGAGCCGGAATAACGGGGGGACGTGACACTCGATAGCACGCGAACTTCAGACACGCGACGCAGAAACACCGTCAGTGACTGACAGGACAAACCATCTGATCATCGCCGAGTCCAGGGAGAAGAAACCACTCCTTTCTTTTCTCAAATACCATTCATTCATTCATTCATTCATTCATTCATTCATTATGTATTCTGCTCATCCTCAGTGAAAGGCAAGGCTCACCCTGGACCCGACATGAACCTGTTCACCCTCTCACCATCTCCGATCGACCTCCTGCATGTTTTTGGACTGGAGTTTAATGAGAATCAAGGGAAAACAGGAAGCACTGAAAGCATGAATGAATGAATTCGAATGAATTTGGATAAAAATCTCGGCTGCGTCTTTTACCGCTGCTTCGCTTTTCCACTTTCACTGCCGGACTGAAGGAGGCGGGGGCTCCTCCGGAGGTGGACCAGGATTGGATGCTGGCGTTCTGAGCGCCGGCACCTCCTTTCTCACAATGTGGGGAGCCATTTTGCACCAATCTGAGTCTCTCTGTCACCGGAATATCGTGGGGTCGGGAGTCGCTGAGAAGTGAGCTCGTTGTGAGCGAAGCGTAGGGTTTGGTTTGTTCAACAACCGCTGATGACGGACAGACGCAGTGGAAAGGTGCTTGAGAATCTTCCCATTCGAGGCATCTCACACTGAGATCCTGCAGGGACCAGAGCAACATCTATCATCAGGTCTTCCTGAGAAGGACCACAGCCAGCGGACGCCTTGAAACCGGAGCTGTTTGCCAGGATGGAGGAGCACACCTGTGAGCCTCCCTGCTGTGTCCAGAGTTCACTTTAGATGCTCCGCCAGATGCCAGGCGTCTGACCGACCTCAGCTCAGGGTTAAGCTGCTAAAGCGGACCTTAAGAACCGAGTCGCGGTTCTCCTCCAGCAGTCGCTGGACGTCACCATCGCGGCATCGATGTGTTCCTGGCCTCAAGCTGAACCCGATGTGCGAACAAGCGTTGTGGTGCAGTGCACTCGCTGCCGTTCAATCAATGCGGCCGTATGTACAGGCGATCCTTCCGCGGGTGACGGTGAGAGGTTGTCGAACTTTGCAGAGACACTGTAAATAAATGGCGTCCATTGATTCGTGATGGCACATCCTGTCCGATCAGACCCGGAGGCCCAACGTCAGCCCGGCGCTCCGGGCGCTCCGTCGATACTCAGCGCTTCACTTCTCATGTCCGCAAATGTTTGTCTCCCCTCCCCAGAAACTCCACCTACTGCATGAAGGTGTCCATGTCCATGACCGTGGAGGAGAGCGACGAGGGGAAATGCTTCAGCAGCAAGATCCGCTACCTGGAGAAGGCCGAGGTCACCCACAGCAAGATGATCACCTGTCGGGACATCGATGACTACCTGGCTCCGTACAAGCAGCCGCAGATGACCTGGTACAAGGTAGGGAGCGCGAACGCCCGGCCGGAGAAGCTGTTCCGCGGCCTCTGAACGGCCGTGAATGTGTCCCGTCAGGAGTGCGAGCGCGTGGAGTGGAGGAGCTCGGTGGCCGTGAACACCACGCACATCTGGATCCCCAAGGTGGAGGAGGACGACGGGGGCAATTACACCTGCGAGCTGCAGTACGGCTCCAGGCTGGTGCGCCGCACGACGCAGCTGAAAGTCACAGGTAGGACGCGGATTAGCCGACGGGCCCGTAAAAACATCGACACTTCCCCCAGATTTGAATCCACCCCAGAGAAACCGCTGTATTTGCATAAGAGTATGGAGTGGAAAAGCGTATTATGTCCGGCGGAGTGAGAGAAACTCATTTCCTGGTGTCGGAGGGACTCGGCCCTGCATCGTGATTGATGGATCAATGGAACGTTGAATTTCAAAAAAATCAATGGGGTGAGAATTGGGTGTTTTAGGATGAAATGGAACTTTGAAAAAATCCATCAAATGGAGATAATGAAATATTTAGATTGGGGCCGGATACCACTCTGGACGTGGAGAGGAGAATTAAGTGGGGTCCGGTTAGGACGGGGGGGCCTGGCTTTGGTTCTGACACGGCAACGCTTCTCCGACCGAATGTCGGCGCTTTGGCTGGCGGCTGAAAACGAGAGCCGGATCCAGAAACATCATCGGTCCACATCTCGCCCCGGGACGAGCTCTTCTTCTTGCTCCTGGTGCCGAATATGGGAATCCGGAGCCTCCGAAGGCTTCTTTATCTCCTCCCTTGTTTGAAGCAGCTCATCATCAGTGTTTGAGCCTGTGCGTTTGCTGTAATTAGTTCAGATTATCGCAGATCGCGATCCATTTGGCCACGTGGGCTGATGGAGCTCCACGGTTGGCCTGTTGTCCGCCGCAGACGGGGAAACACTCGCGTGCAGGATTTGAGACGTTGTGTTGGGTGTCTTACGTGTCTGATATGTAAGAAGGCGGCAGCCCATCAGTGAGAGGGGAAGTCTGAACCAGCGCGAGATGATGGACCAAATCATCTTTGAATATACGAGGTATCACTCAGGGGCGGCGGGGACATCCATTACTGTGACAGATGCCTGGGCTCAGCAGCGCCCCATCCATCATCTCTGTTGGCCAATGCAGATCCATACCTCCACACTCCCACTCCCGCCCCCAGTCTGAGGGCCGCTCCTCTTTTTATCCCCGCGCTGGAAACACTCCGTCCTGGCCTTCATCTGCATTCAGCTGCTCCCCGGGGTTCACTTGTGTGTGTGTGTGTGTGTGTGTGTGTGTGTGTGCGCGCGCATATGTGTCTTGCATTGTGTCCAGTTGAGAAAACATGCCAACTCGTTTCGCTGTTGTGCAACATAGATGTTGGTGGCTGGAGGCGGTGACGACACACACACACACACACACACACACACACACACACACACACACAAACATAGAACTCTGCACATGGAGGAAGCCTCAATCCCGCGATTGCACGCATAAAAATGGGCACTAAGGCCTAATTTCTGGGTGTGACACGATGCGATGCTACACGATAAGCGGCGCGGGCGAACGAGGATGAGGCTCCGGCTGAGGCTCCGGCGACGTCCTCTGAGCGGAGCGCTGCCTCGTATCTCCGCCTCTCTGATACGTGGAACAAAGTGGATGCTTTTCTTCATCTCACACTTTATGTTCTGGTTCAGATGTTCAACTGCCTCTTGTTCGGTTCAGTTGATAGGAACGGGCATCGCTTCATTTGTCAAGGAATTATTCAACACCGCGTTTCCCTGCCGCCTTTCATCTGCTCTCCTGAGCAGGGAAATCACAGCCATAGAAATGAAGTCACAGCCATCGCCGTACATTTCACACCTTATCTTTATTGCTATTAAAGTGAATAGTTTCTGCCGGGTCCCCTCGCCGGGTTTTCACACTCGTCTGAGATTTCTTTAATTTTATTTAACTTTTGGGAAGAACTTGACGACGAGCAACTGAAAATAAAGCCAAATAAAATAGATTGAAATAAAATAAAGGGAATTCAATTAAATTCAAGTGGTTTGAATTAAATTAAAGAGGAAACATTTTTCTATCAATGTGTCTTCCAATTTTATATCTACCTGTATATTTGTGCTCTGCAGCTCCAGGAGTTGAGAACATCCTGCAGCTACAATCCATAGTTCCAGAAGTTTGTTTGCAGCTCTTGAAGGTCCAAGCCCTCCGTCCTCGAGGCGCAGCCCTCGGTGAACTGAGCGTGTTTGCGCAGCGTTGTTCTTCTCAGGCTTTGCACTCGACTTTCCCCGGAGCCGGCGAGTCGGTTTCCGGGCTGAGCGGGTGTCCGAGCCGCTCGTCTCATGTCGACTGCTGGGATGTTTTCTGGCCGCTCGTGCGTCCGCGGCTGCCCACCCGCTGCGGGTACGGAGTATTCCTGGGACGCACGTAGCCCTGTGCGGTCCGAGCTTCTGTCCTGATGGGGTTTTGGTTCAACGGATCCAGATTTTCCGGAGAGATCCGAGCTTCTATGTCAGAGGAGCCGCGGAGGAGTGTGTATGCGTGTGTATTTTCAAATGAAAGATAGTTTCCGGTATCTCCGACCAGAAATCTGTGATCACTGGTCAGTCCCAGAATATCTGCCAGCCATGAGCATCCTGGTTCCCACGCAGGCTCCAGCATGTTGCATCCCCTCCTGGGAAACGAGTTTTCTGTTCAGCCGCCATCAAGAATCTGATTAGGCATTTCCATGCAAACCCTCCATGAGCAGTAAATCCATATTCCAAGTATTTGAAATACTTATATTTCAAATATAAGTATTTATATTTCATATTTCATCGATGCAGCTTTGTTTGTCTCCGAAGTCGTCGGCTCTTCTTCTGTCTCCTCGTTGGCTCTTTTACCCGCCGCGAAGAAACCAACCAAAGACCTCTGTTCTTTGCTCATTCTGCTAGCTTGGTGGTTTCAGTTTCGCGGAGATGTGCTATGTGTTAGCGGGCGGCGCAGCCCCTTTAAGAAGTTAGCAGATGCGGGTACGACGTGTGAGGACCTGCAAAGACAGATGAGAATCCGCTCATTTTCCTCGGACAAATCACAAAATGGAAATAATGTAAGTGATGTATTCTTTGCGTGCGTCCCAGAGGCCGGGGACCGCCGTCGTAGAGCTTCCGCATATTGACGAGCGCCGGGGAGAGATGGTCTCCTGGTTGGTTTGAGCAGGTTGACGTCGCGTCTGATGCAGCACTTCCAGGACCTTTAGCCTCTTGCTCGTCTGGATCGCCCGGGGCGTGTCTGTGACTGTTCTGTAAAAGTGTTGGACGCACCTACAGAGACAAGCAGGCTCCTGCACACCCACAACCTCCGTTCACGTGTGTGTGTGTGTGTGTGTGTGTGTGTCAGGTCCTGAGGCTGACAGAACAGTGCATGTTGCTCTCAGTTCAACGCACTGCTTGTCTCTTCAGCCACATCGTATTTCTAATAGCTGTCCGATGCTGCTCCGAGTAAAGAGCTTTCATTTCACCGGCTGCTCAAAGCCAATATTGAAGGTGAATAACAGCCTGCGGGCGGATCATTTTTTACCGCGCTGCTGTTTGACATTCCGCTCGGTGAAACACACCAAACTTCAATTCCGTCTCCGTCATTGAAAGAGTTGAAAGTCACCGGTGAACCCGGAAGAAAAAAAACGTGTCTCGGCTGCAACAGCAACAGGATAAACAGCAGAAAAAAATCGATTGCATCCAATTATGTTTGGCCAACAAATGCTTGAAACATAACGGGATGGAGTTTCCATCCTGACGTCTGGAGGGGCGCGAGGCCAACCTTGCAGTCCACATGTCCAGCGTTGACCTCTGCTTCCACCACGTGGACACACTCCTGCGCTCAGAAGATGTTCGCGCGTGTTTGTGTGCATCCACGTGCTCGTGCGCGTTTGTTTCCCGCGTTTAACAAAGGACATCAGAAGCAACTCATCCTCCATGTTTGAGTCCGTCTCCCTTCATTTCACACACACACTCACAGCAGCTCATGCTGCTTCCGGCCTCTGGCAAGATTTATGTGTGTTTTTGCGCGTGTGTGTGTGTGTGTTTTGTCCATGAGTGTGTGTGTGTGTGTGTGTGTTTTGTCCATGAGTGTGTGTGTGTGTGTGTGTGTACCACCAGTGTTTGTATCTGAACATATGCAGAGTGGAGTTGTAGGATCGGAAGGCCCTCCATGTCCTGGTCCCCTCGGCGTGAGGAGGATGCTCCTGTCCGGGGCTCAGGCCGGTTCCTCGGCGGTGGAGTCTCGGTGAAGACCTCCTGGGATCCTCGGCCTCTGCCAGGGTTCGGGGAAACACCTCCACCTCCGGCCACGTTCGGGTCCGTGTCTGTTGGCGGTGGCGTTTATTGCTCCGCTTTAAACGTTGAACGGAGATGAAAGTGAACCAGGAGAGGAGCTTGAAGATCAGCGGGCGGCGCCGAGGAGGGGTTCCCACGCCCTGCTCACAACCAGGACATGAAGAAGACCTGTGAGGAAGAGGACCTTCAGAGGAGGACCCGGTCCTTATGTCTCATTCCTGTCTTTCAAATAACACCTTCATAACCATATGAACATGGACTCTTCTGCAGGTCACCGCTGTGCAAGGAAAGCTCACGTGAAACGTCCAGGAGGCCGTGCTTAGCTCCGCCCCCTCACAGCTGGAGATTCCCTCTTGGATCCACACAGGGTTCCTTCCTGTGAGGAGCCTCCATCTTCTCCCCGGGTCTGCTGGGGTACCTCAGGGTTCTCCGGGTTCCTCCCACAGTCCAAACACATGCAGGAGCCTCATGGAGACCCTGCGTTGTCCAGACGTGTGGATGAGAGGTTGAAGGTTGGGTGTCTCAGTATGAGGCTCTGTGATTGGTCCAGAGTGAACCCTGCTTCTCACGGCTCAGTGGAACAACCAATGAATGAATTTGTTAATTTATTTTGAAATTCTTCAATCTGTGTCCACCTGCTGGAACCTGGGCTCCTGTGTGTGTGTGTGTGTGTGTGTGTGTGTGTAGGTTATCACACTAGCATGCAGTGGCTACTAATGCAGGATGTGTCTGGTGATCACACACCACTGACTCACACTGTAGAAGTTCTGGGGCTCAGGGGGGAATCAGCCACACACACACACACACACACACACACACACACACACACACACACACACACACACACATACACACACACTCAGACATGAGTGCAGGCATACTGGGCCTGTGGTCGGAGGCGGCTGAGCTGAGATGATCCGGGGAGACAAAGAGGAAAATGTCCGCAGCCTGTTTGTGGAGGGGATGTGAGAAGCTGCTCCAAGCAGAGGACGTCCTTCTGGAAAACCTCCTTTCTCCATCGTGGAAGCGCCTGGTACCTTCTTCTAGGATGACGTGCAGCTCCAGCTGATCTGAAGACAAACCTGGATCTGACGGCGACCCTCTCTCCCCAGACGACCGGCAGATCCAGGAGGAACATCTACCTGCGACTGTCCCCCACACACATCAGCTGACTGGGATTTAGGGGAGAGAGAAGAGGCAGGTGATTGGCTGAGGGTGAGATGGAGGCAGGTGATTGGCTGAGGGTGAGATGGAGGCAGGTGATTGGCTGAGGGTGAGATGGAGGCAGGTGATTGGCTGAGGGTGAGATGGAGGCAGGTGATTGGCTGAGGGTGAGATGGAGGCAGGTGATTGGCCGTGACGGGAGCGGCTGAAGATGCAGCCCGATGCATGTTGTTGGACGGAGAGGGCAAGGCGGAGAAGCTGGTGAGAAGGGAGAACCTGGATCCTGGCCCCGGTCGGCCCCTGGAGTCGGACCAGGGATGTTCTCGCCGTCAAGCAGGAGCTCCGCCAAACTTCACCGCCCCGCTTCCCATCGGCATTTTAATTTGGACGGAATATTAAGAAGGGACCGTGTTTCTGAAAGAACTGTTCAAAAGAGCAGTGCTGGAGCAGCAGAGGTCCATGCAGAACATCTCCTCCGCCCACCGGCGGGGCCTCGTTCCACCAAGCGGCGCGGGTTCTTCTGATCACATCCCATCTGACGCGTTTGCCGAATTCCGTTCGGCGGCTTTGCACCAAAGTGGGGGAGGGGTCGCGGACGAGGTCTGCAGGACAACCATCGCCCGGCTCTGCGAGCAGAAACATCACAGTGCGGAAAGATCGAGGTGAACAAGTCCAATTTGCAGAAGCAGACGGCTGAAGATATCTTCAGTGGAGAATACATCGCCGTGATAGATACCAGGACGTAAAAGCAACGGACGCAAAACCTTCAGCTTCTGCTCCAGATTTAAATGAGGAGATCAGTAATAACCCGGAATGGAGAAGCGAGGCTGCCGCCTTCAGAGCTGGAGGCGGCGGAGATGAAGACGTGGAGGTTCCTCCGTGGGAGTGAGACGGACGGAGAGGATCGGGAAGGAGGCCATCAGAGGGACGACACGTGTCAGACGCTCTGGAGACAAAGGCGCGCTGAGATGATTTGGACGCGGACACAGGACGGATGAAGGATGGAGAAGACCTGGAGGTGGAGGGGAAGACCGGAGTGGAGGGTTATGGATGGAGGGGAGGAGGACAGGAGGTAGATGTTGTGAGAGGAGAGGAAGATGATTGGCTGTGGAGGATCTGAAGCGAGCGGCAGAAGGAAGAAGATCACTGAGAACCTCAGAGATGAAAAGGTTGTCCGAATCTCAGCACGTCAGGGTGAGGAGATGCCAAGAAGGTATGAGGTCCAGGAGAACGGAGGTGTGTGGAGGGTGAGTGCAGAAGACCAGCCTCTCAGTCAACCTCGCTCACATCTCCAGCTTCCAAGACCTGGATCCAAAGAAGCTCAAAGACACAACTCAGACAGAAACCAACCCACACACACTGACACACACACACACACACACACACTGACACACACACACACACTGACACACACACTGACACACACACACTGACACACAAGAACACAAACTGACACACACACACACACACACACACACACACACACACACACACACACACACACACACACACACACACACACACACACACAGACACACACACACACACACCCAAAACACCACAAACTCTCCCACACCCACACCCACACAAACACACACACACACACAGCCACACAAACAAACACACACACACACACACACACACACACTACACACACACACACAGTGACACACACACACACACACACTGACACACAAGAACACACACTCACACACACACACACTGACACACACACACTGACACAGACACACTGACACACACACACACACAAACACACACTCACACACACTCACACACAGACACACACAAACACACAGAGACACAAACAGACACACTCACGCAGACACACGCAGACAGACACACGCAATCACACACAGACACACACAGACAGACACAAACAATCACACGCAGACACACACAGACAGACTCACACAGGACGCAGTTGTGCGAGCAGGGTGTGGGTTCGCAGCCGCACCGTTTCGATAAATAGATAAATAAATGAATAAAGAGCGTCCACATTTCTCAGCCATTTGAAAGTAAAATGTGTTTTTGCAAAGTACAGCATTCAGGATGCATTAATGTGTGTGTGTGTGTGTGTGTGTGTGTGTGTGTGTGTGTGTGTGTGTGTGTGTGTGTGTGTGTGTGTGGGTCTCAGA
>CAAKHD010003422.1:0-13094 GCA_901007705.1 Fistularia tabacaria | reverse complement strand
ATTTGGGGTTTGTGGGGCCACTTTGGGTCAATTTTTTTTTCCAGGCCTCCCCCCCCACGGCTGGGATTTACCGCCCTGCTCTACACGCGGATGGAAAAGGAAAAAAAAAAAAAAAAAAAAAGAAAAACATCAGGTTCCCGAACAAATGACTCTTTTCATGCGGTCACACCGATGGAAAGACACACAAATCAGACGGAGCGGCTTCAAAAAAACAAAACAAAAGCATGAGTTATGAACCGGAGAGGAGGTGCCGCCGCGTCGGCATCGTGAATCAGTCTCACCCGAAACAGTGCGCGGCTTAATTTCCACGAGGTACATCAAGAGGGAGTAAATGGAGACATGGTCACACTTTTGCAGAAGTGTCCGGAGTCACAAGTGACCATTTATGCGAGGATTAGCATCACTGCGCCCTCCTGTATTATAAAGAGTATACAGTATCATACCCCTGATTGGTTGCTGCTATCCATTGACTTTTATTGCACTTTTATCATTATTAATATCTGTATAATCATCATGTAGAAACAGGAAAAGCTGACGTGTGGTGTGTACAATGGAGTGGACGAATGACGGAAATGCTTTCATAGTTGAGTATATGTAGTATATGTGTATTTTTTTTTGCCAGATAGTGCATGCAAACTTATATTCCTATTCCTGTGTTGCCATGGCGCCATCGCTGCAGATGGGGAAGAAGTTGACATATTTGGATTATTTTTCCCTGGGCTGATAAGGACAATGAATGATTCTGGAGGGTCAGCATTTGGAGCTGCGCCTTTTTTTCTTCTTCCGCCATCAGATGAGTGTTTGAAACAGATTTGCACCGGGCATAAAATTTGCCAAAATAAATCAAAAAGGTGTTTGTTATTTGAAGCAGAAGGCAACAAGATGGATGAGGTTTTTGTTTCAAAAATGACAAATTTAAATCTGCCGAAACATAAAAAAAGAGCTGCTTTTGTAATCAAATTGAAACAGATTTGAGAGATACTTTTTATTCATTCATTCATTATCTAGACGCTCATCCTGCGCTCAGGGTTGCGGGTGGCGGGAGCCTATCCCGGCTGGCATTGGGTGAGAGGTGGGGTTCGCCCCAGACCGGTGGCCAGACGATCACAGGGCCAAATATAGAGACCTTCAACCATTCACCCTCCTGGCTGCGGGAGGAGACACACACAGACACGGGGAGAACATGAAGACCCCGCACAAAAAGACCGCCCTCTTGGAGTCCAAACCAGGGACCCTCTTTCTGTGAGGCGCTTACCCACCGGCTTTTTTAAAATCTAAACAAAGCAGTTGGTTCACAGAATCATAAAGCAGATAAAAAATTGAAAACTAAATGAAGATGCGGATGATAATAGAATGATAAAATGCGACGTTCTCGTTCAGGACGATTGTGTTTTGTTTTAACGATTTCAAAACAGACGCTTTCACAACCGCTTATGTGGTTGTAGCTGCAGGGCTGCTGCTGCTGTTCCGCCGGCGCGACAGATGCAAACTGCAAGAATGGAAAATTTAGAATATTTGTTCGAAATTTCACCCTAAAAACAACCAAATAACGGTACAGATACTGGAAGTGTTAACTTGGAAAACTACCTGCAGCACTAAAACTGCCCAGTCTTTATCTTGACTGGCTGCTTTTGATGCACCGCTGCAAGACTTTCATGTGCGCTCTGGGTAAAGCGTCGAACGTACCGGCATTATTGCACTCAATCAAAAAGGTGGAGACAACAGCAACATGCTCCCGGTGCTGTCGTCAGCACGTCCACAGGGGGCCTCTGCTGCGCGCGTGTCGTCGAAAAATAAAAGCACGGAGGGGGCATGACATTCATTGTAAAAGAATAAATCCAAATGGGCTTTCTTGTGTGTTCAGATGTCATTTTGAATGATTGTCTCTACAATTTAACAAAGAAGGAATTTAAATAGAGTCCGTCCGTCGGCTGATGTGACGTGATGCCTCACCCGAATTATAACGAGGACCGAGGAAGGCTGGTTGGGAGGGGAAACCGCCAATCGGATTCGTCTCAATGCTCATTTGTAGATACGTCGGTGCTTCCCGTTGCCGTGGTTGGTTGGCAATGCATCCACTAGAGGGCAGTGCAGAGTTCAGAGTTCACGTCCAAGTTCCTTTCAGACATCAGAAAAGACACAGGAAGAGGCAGCGCAGGAGAAAGCAAGAGAATCTCCCGATGCAACTGCGCTGTTTGGCTACGCATGCGTGAGCGCCCCCCAAAAATTTACCAGAATCACGCAGGTGCTGTTGGGATGCGTATTTGACGTGGAGCACAAATGAGCCCGGGTGCAGATTTGAGCGCGGGCGCCGTCCTGAACGAGAGCCGGGACGCACCGTCAGAACAGAAACACGCCGCTGTTCTTTGCAATGAGTTGTCAGGTGTGGACCAAAGTGTGTGTTTGTGTGTGTGTGTGTGTGTGTGTGTGCGTGTGTATAGGTTGTCCATCATTTGAAAAGCCAACCAGCGATCTGTTCCGTCCAATAACTGGCCGGTCGAAACAAACCATGAGATAGCCTGACGGGATAAATTTCAACAATACTCCTGTTTACCATACGGCCGTTCTGCTCTGTCGATACGTGTGTGTGCATGTGTGTGCATGTGTGTGTGTGTGTGTGTGTGTGTGTGTGTGTGTGTGTGTGTGTGTTCACCGGAGATCCCTCTCAGCACATGAAGACAACTCCATTACCTCGTTGTAGCCACCTGAGGGGCTCAGGCGCCGGTTGAGTGCTACACGCGGCTGTTTGTATGCAAGTGATATCATGAGCTGCGTGCAGATGATAAAGACGCAAGGCTTTAGGGAAGGAGAAAGCCTGCAATCATCTACCTCTCGAACGCACCCCCATCAAGGCTACGCTGTCACCATGGAGACCATAATTACATTTCACTCCACAATTGGTCCCGTAGTTCCTATTTATTCTTCCTACATCTTTATGATACTTTTTTTTTTTTTTTTCGGAGGGGGGGGGGCGCGGATATCGAGGCTATCTCTTTTTCGTCCAGTGAACAAGAACAAAACGGCCGGAGGGCTCGGCAGGAAGGGCGAGGAGAGAGAGAGAGATGACAGGTGGAGGGACGGTGCCAAAGGGTGGCTTCGGTTTAATAAATTGGCTATCTGGGGTCGGCGGATGCTGGGGTTTTTTGGGGGGGGATCCGTCTGGCCTCGTTCTGCGGCATGCAAAGTTTACGGCCTGCGCTAGCGAGGCTGTTGTCCTGTCTCCCACGGAAGAGAAGGGCAGCACACTGGGTTCAGATCTACGGCGCTTGGTTTCCACGACGTCCCGCGGTGTCGGTGTCCATCGTCACCGTTTACCCGAAACCAATCTATGATTCACACAAACTTGGAGCTTCAAGCTCCACTCTCTGAGTGGACAAGATTAAACACCGCATATATATAACTTAGTTACAAAGAAGTTTGTGGGAGACTATATATTTTTGCTACTTAATCAGAGACAAAGGTAACTTTGTGCCTTCAATATCAAATCGTTTTATCTGAACTGCTGTCGAGTGTCTCCCATATTAAAAAAAATCTCCCTTGCACACATTTACTTATCATTACCAATCAAGTGACCCGTGATTGCGTCGACAGAATAATATTAAATTTGGATGATGTAATGATAATGATGTTAATGAGGATGAATGCAAAAAAAAAAAATAGAAAAAGGTTGATTCAGTCAGTGGCAGATAAATGATGAGTTATTTCAGCTCCTAATTAAAGTAAATCCGGAGTTGCATGATATAAAAACAAACATAGACGGCAGAAGATATCATGGACAACCGCTGCTCCTCACACAGATTGACAGAAGTGTTCACCCGAATGAAACGAGATGCCACCTATTCGCGGCCAACGTGCAGTCATTGAGTTCCAGGGAAGTCGGCATGGCCTCAAAATGGTTCACCGCTACCCAGGATTAGCTCCTTTCGCCTCTGCGGATAGAATCTAAGCCCGCCACGCTGATGATTCAGATTGGAAATAAATAAAATGTGACTAGCGAGTATTACGTAAGCCATTGAACTCAGTGCCATATTGATCAACGTCTCTGAGGCGATGTAGTCTTTGCTGATACTTCGGTTGTGTTTACATTCCTGTTAAGCAGGTATTTGTTGATTTTTGGGGGAGATAAGGCTAATTATTCCAAACAATAATTCATTCATTATCTATTCCGCTTAATCTGCAGTCTAATCTAGTACAACCATTCTCCCATTCACAGACCACACAGACTTAAAAACCATTCACTCATCTGGGTAATTTAGGGTCTCCGAAGAACCCCCTGCATGTATTTGGAGTGTGGGAGGAAAGTGGAGAACCCCGTGGAAAACCCATGCAGACATGGGGAGTGGAGATGGAGACGGAAAGGCTCCCCGTCGGAGTCAAACCAGGGGACCTTCTTGCGATGAGGGAGAAACGCTAACCACCGAACCACCCTTCCAATATTTGATCAAGAAAAGTAATATATAGGGAACGAAAAATCAGATTAAGTCGATGAAAGGAATTTATTGAAAATCTTCTGTTTTCCCTCGAGTAATCTAACAATAATTAATCCGTATTTTCTGGCTATGCTTCGTTAGGGGTGATTAACATCCAAGAAATTACAATTATCTAGATGGAAAAAAATCAATAGAAAGGATTATTCAATGACACTATAAATATTAGACATTTAAATATCACCCAGCACTCGTTCCCAGAGCGGCTCGACCGGTTCTTTCGAACACACGGTGCGCTTTTTAGACGAGGACTCAAAAAAATTCCCCTCGGTGGCTTTGGAGGGAACAGCTGCCAGCACAGATGTTGCCCAAAGAACTCGCGGTCCATTTTTACGCCGGGTAGACTAACATTGGCTCAGCGTGCGGCCACCGCTCTGGTTATTCAATCAAATAGAAATTAGCTCGCTGGCAGCTTCGAGCAGGGAATTCCCAATCCCCGCTCATTCCCGTGCTTTAGCTTCAGTATGGGTGGTGGCACAGTAGCCTCCAAGGGGCATTCGGGGTTTTATTCAGAGTACCTGTAGGTCCACTTGCGTTCAGGAAATGCAGAAACATCTGGCCTTTACGGCTGGCTGATTCGTCCAGCTACTACTCGCAACATCTTCCAGGTCATTCGGTATTGATTCGCTCACTGACTTTGTGTTTGCGTCATCGCGTCGCGAGTCCAGATCAGAGGATTTATCCGCCGCAGTGAGCTGCTGCTGCTGCGCGGGTTTGACGTTTTCGGTGCAAAATGGCAACCGTTGATGAAGATTCGGTTCGACCGTGGTTGTCCGGGGTGCACCTTGGTGATGAGTCCGGTTTGCCTTTTTTTTTTTTTTTTTTTTTTTTTCAAGAGCGTATGCCTCATCCTGAAATGTGTATTGACAATCTGATCGATTTGAGCGGGGTCACGTTTGGAAGCTTTGGGAGCCCCCCTCGCTGGAGCGGGAGGGGCGACCGCGCAATTATTCCCATGACTGATAGAGCTGTCCGTCAGGTTTTCGGATCAATTTGTCATTTCGTCTACGCGAAACGAAACTGCTAGAAAATGTGATTTTAAACAATCAATAACAAAAATATGTCTTCCTTTCTGTCCGTTTAATGAGCTAAACCAATCAATGATCAGATATTTCACGTGTTAATTTCAGAGCCGGTCCAAATCGAAATTCATTTTTTATTTTCTAACCTTAGCAATGTCGCGTTCTGAGCCAAACAACATGCACCAAAGGGATGAGATTCAACCTGCGAGACACTTTAGAAGCATGTCTGGAATTTACTGTTTAAGGAAGCGTACGAATGAACTTTTCCCCTTTCTGATTCTTACGCTTCAGTGCGGGTGTCGGCCGTTGCCGGAGGCAGCATATTTTGGAGCCTGACGAATAGTAATCCCTTTAAATTTGGCCTCATAAGTAGATGGACAAATGGACTCGTTCTATTCTCGCGGTCAAAGAGTACGGTGAGCTCCGGTCCATTCGACATCCGGTGGCTCCACTTGCACGGCTGTCCACTCCAACTGAAGGGCAAATTGATTAGAGCTTAGTGGTAGGAGGTCAAATTTCAAGGTCAGCGGGACCTCTCCAAACACATTTCCCGTCATTCAAGTCATGTCATTCACGAGGTCGTGCGCCGATTATGACGGCATTTGAATGTCGAACGGGACATTTTCAATTTAAAAAAGGTTCAAGGGTTAACCTGGCTTTCATGTAATAAATCTTTCACACCATCAACAACATATAATTGGAAACGCAAACTGACGGGGTGAAAAATGCAATTTCACTGGCAGAGTGCAACAAGCACTGGGTGGTTATTGTATTTCTTTCCATTGTTTTTAGTCTGATGAAAGCCGCAGCTACCGGAGTATCCAACTCGTGATAGCTTAAAGTCAATTTCCCCAATTATGAAAGAATGGATGAGCGGAGCCATTTTTTGCGGGGTTAAAAGTGGCAGCTGGTCCAATGTGCCATTTTACAGTAAACTGCATCGCTCACAGCACTGCGCTGCAGGCAAAGGTGAGGGACGATCTGCTTTAGACGAGCCTTTTGCATCCGCTGGTGAGAATTGACAGAAAGAAATTAAATTGTTTGGTGGAGCAACTTTTACTCCACTGAGCTCAAGTGTGGCAATAAAGTATTGCCTGCACCGGTTGAGCTTCACTGTCATTTGTAGAGAAGTTCCCCTGGTTCCATTCAGGACAGGGGGCCTTTTTGTGTCGAATTCGAATGTTGTCCCTGTGTCTTTGGAGACCCTAGAATGGTTATACGTCCTCATATTTTGCCCTGCGGTCATCTAGCGACCGGTCCGGGGTGCACCCTGCCTTTCACCCATGACAGCTGGGATAGACTCAAGCACCCCCGTGACCCAAAGTGCAGCGTCATCGAGATAGAAAATGAATGAATCTCACTTGTTGAGACTTCAACATTGGGGGTCTCTTCCAGTGGCTGTCAGACCATTCGTTTCCAATCTCTGAAACAACAAACATGATGTTTTTGAACTCCGGTGTAGTTCCATCTGCAAAGTCTGTTTGTTTTGATCAGGCGGGGTCATTAATCAATTGCAAATTGTCCAGTCGAAAACTTCAGATACACGCAGACCTAAATACAGAGGGTAGCATGACTACCATCAGCAGCATGTTTACTGGACTCTGGTCTCCCTCACTTTCAATCCACCATCTCGAACGCACATAAAACTCAGTGTTGCTGGATGACAGCGAAGTCATTGCCGTTTCAAAGCCTTGATAATGAGGCTCAGAGAGGCCCGATGATGAGAACGACCAGTCATACAATGCTGAAGGTTCACCTTTTCGTTCTTTTTCTGGCTTCCAAGCTACAGGCCAGTAGCCGTAGCCGAAGCAAGTAGTTGGGCACTGAGTTGAGTGATAGAAGTTGACTGATTAATCGCTGGATTGTGTAGCATGAGTCGTGTTAGCAACTTACCATTCAATACGCTCTGACATTGCTAATTCATTCCAAATTCAGTACGATTCAAAGTTTAAAAACTACCTAAAGCATCTGCCGCAGACAGAGAGATAGCAGACAGAGAGAATGCAGACGCAATTCTGTGTTTCGTGATTCCTCCTGGGGACCCCGAGCCTGCACGGGTTTCCTCCTGGTTCTCCGGTTGCCCAGATGTATGAATGAGAGAGTGAACGGTTGTTTGTCTCTATAAGCCGACCCCGTACATCGCCTCTCGTCCAATGACAGCTGAGATAGGCTCCAGACCCCCCCCCACCCCTCCCCACAACCCCATCCCCACGGCCATGAATGCACACTAAGCAGTATGGATAATGAATGCATGAATATTCTATGGTTAATTAATTGCTCAGTTTTCCAAGAGGCGTATTATATCAGTCAGTGGCCTCCCTGCTCCTTTGAATTTTCGGATGCAGGGTTTACCCTGTAGGTTAGCGTAGCCCACCCACTTGATGCCGCCGGTAATTATTATGCCGACCAAATATCCTTGGTGTCTCATCGTGTCTCCACGCTCCAAATCAATGCCGGCTCAGCTGTCCGTGCGCTCATATTAAATTTTACATTTAATATTAGCGTAACATTATACAACATTTTGAATAAAATTTAAAAAAAAAAGACACACAATAAACTTTGGATTTTTAGATGGATACACAAGACTGCCAAGCACTATCACAAGAGGTGAGTTTTGGAAGGAATTTGCATGCATATTGCTTATGATGTGATTTCAAACTACCTGCCGTGAGATAAATCTGTCCTGGCTGGACGTGCCGTATTCTTGGATGCACACTCCCATATTTTGGATTCATGAAATTCCAAACTACCATCAGTTGCTGCCCGGTCGCTGAGAGATATAGAGAGAAGAATAACTGAGAATATTTCACTGTTCAGCTGTCTGGCCATATTTCCTTTGTTTTGGGGATGAAGGATGACGAAGGAGAAGAACAGGAAGTGGGGGGAGAGAGCTGACGTGACATATTCAAAAGGAAAGCTATATTGTTCGGCTCAACTGAAATATACAGATTGGCATATTGGAGATAAGGAGAGAGAGAGAGGGAGAGGAAGAGGGTTGAATGTGGCGTCTAGTCTTTGTTCTTTTGCATGTGGGTGTGCGACACGACAGGACGGCACATGCATCAGGCCGCCATAACGCATCGCCAAAAGAAATGACGGGCGGTGGGGGGGGGGGGGGGCACCTCGCTGTTATCAGCGTAATGCAAACGCAACGACGCAGATTATTCTGTCAGGTCACATCAGACGCGGCTTCGGCCCGGACGTGGTTTTCTACGTTCCGACAACACCTCCGATACCGCGGACGACGACGACGACGACGCTTCCCGTCGCGTTATTGGTTTTCCCCGCAACTTTCACCGAAAGCCATCGGAGCAGCCGCCGCATCATCCACTGGCGTGCTATCGTAGCTTTCGAAATGACATCACGCCCAGGTCGCCGTGGGCCGATACATGTGCGCGCACGGCCCCCGAGCCCTGCTAAAGATAGATGGCGGGGGGGGGATACATCACACTGGATTTGCGGGGACCCACTCCTTGAGACAGGGTTAGTGGCGGCGGAGCTGTTTACGCTGCTGCCGCCCAGCGTGTGTGTGCTCGCAGGTCTGCCGCTTGCAGGTCTCTCGCTGCTGGGCATGTTCTGTTTTTAACAATCCATCCACGCCCTTCAGAAAAAAAGAAAAAAGAATCAACAAGGGTTGGGACGGAGGGGGGGGGGGCTGGGCTTGTCCAAATAAATTACAGTAACCATTTGGAAGACAGTGAAAAAGAGAGAGGATGAGGGAAGAAAGTGGGACACAACAACAAGCCGTGGGCTCTCACTCTGTGACACTTCAACTGTCCAATATGATCACTGCCTTTGTGAGGCCAGTTAATCCCACCTTTGTCAGCTGAGGAGCTGAAGTCTCCAACGCTAGGTAACCCTCGTTCTTCATGGCCGGAAATAGCGGCACATTCGAGGACGGGAAAAAAAAAAACAACCCCAGATCGGCATCTGCGGGTGCGGAAAACTCATTTCACACCCTTTTTTTTTTGTTTTTTTTTTACCAGCGATCGTCTTATTTGCATTGTTGTCGTGCTTCATAAATATTTGATGATTTGTTAACCTTGTCAGTCTTTTGGTTTGTTAGCTTTGGGGAAATTATTTTAAGATGAATAATGCATCATTTATTCAGCTGCTGCCCCATTTATGCGAACGGCTACGGTCTTGGGTAGGAGCTACTCACGCCGGTATTCTTTTGAACAAGGCAGACCTTTTAAATCGACCGTCTCCAAGCCGCTCAAGTTCAAATCGGCTGCAGATTCTGCTTTACGGAAACAGTTTGTCCGACTATTTGATTTTATTTGTATAATTTAATTGTCAATGTCTCTACCCTGTATTTCACATAATTCAGTTTAGACAGGAGTGCGGGCCAAAACCATGCCATCTGCTGGACTTTGAAATACTCGCACCCTCTGTGATTCCAAATGTCACTTGGAAAACAGCAATAAACATCAACATCAACTCGCACGACAAAATGACAGGAGCAGCAAATGAACAAATGTTTGCTCCCGGCTCGTGGTGCTGGCTGCCCGTCCAGTCAGGTTTCAATGCCCGTCAATGGTGCCGGCTTTAGGTTTCAATAGGAAAATTGAGGTTAAGGCCTTCAGAGAAAGATTTGCAGGCCGTGAAGCCTTACTCCACGTCCTATGGGTATGTGCAGAAGTGATTCTAGGGTCTCTTGGGCAAAAGTTTACAAGATGTGTGTGTGTGTGGGGGGGGGGTTCCACCACCATTATATCATAGGAAATCTGACAGGTGAAATCAGTATCGTATTTATTTCAAAATTAGAAGATAAACATGAACTTGCCATCAAAAGTAGAACTCTAAAGGGTGATAAACTATGAAAAAAAAACTTGCCTTGCTCACCTGTTGAGAAGCGGCGAGTCTGAGTATCAGCGTTATGGACAAGTCTTAATTTATTTTTATGTTTTTTGAAGCAACTGCCTTCTGATCTTGGAAAATAGTTTCCTCCTGTTTAAGCTAAACGCTGTTGTTCCGTGTTGATCCTGCCCAAAAAGTCATCTAATCGAAAGGAGAAATGTCAATTGAAATAGAAATGCTACATTGTCATTGTAGACCGCAATGCAACGAAATGAAATCTGTAAAAATCAGAGGAAATTCATGGCTCATAAGTTGCTTTGTCAACTTATAAAACAGACTGAGGCTACATTTGTCAGCTGCTGAACGTTGGTGAAAGGATATTACAGCACTTGAAGACACCTTCTCTTTTTCACTTTTGCTTTCCAGACACAGAGGCCGAAAGAAACGCACTGAAAGAGCACGTCTACCCCAAACTACGAGACTTCTGCAGGGAGAACTATGGGATTGAGTTCCAGGTAACTCGCAGTCGTTCGCTGGCTTACCTGACTTTTTTCATGTTCCCTGTGATACATCTTGATTCCGCCTTGAACTTCAGAGCCCCGCGCCGACTGACTGCGATTGGCTGCAATACCTACAGCGCGGCTTTCACAGTGTCTGGAGGGGATACCAGGGCTGCGGGCGATGCTCCCTATCCCTTTTGAACGGACAGAAGGCTAGCAGAGATAAGGCGTCTATCGGTGAAAGCTGGCAGACATCAAAACGCGATACGAGGGCTTTCCCCCTTTGTCGTCACCTGAGGATTGTCGCATTGTCGCTGTGACGTCCAGCGATCGGGAATCATTTGCATTGCAAAGCGACGCCAGCACGTACAGATTGCTATCAGAAGTTTGTTTGTTTGTTCAACAAAGCTGAGCCTCTGGAAGGTTTCCGCCTGACCGGCTCCTGGAGGGGGAAGAAAGAAAATCTCTTTCTCGGGTCAGACTTCTGACCCCTGGATTGTCAGCAAGCTCTCAGCTAATTCCCATTCCATGTTTATATTTTTTATTTTTCTTTGCATCGTGAATGCATAATAAATGTGTAGCGGGCTGAAGGTACGGCTGAATAGGGTCCGCACACAATGACGCTTTTACATCATTAGCTGTTTTGTGTCCAGCAGAAAAGCTGTGCAAGAACCAATTTGTTTTTTATTAACCTTTTCTCAGCTTTTTTCCCCTTTTGCCCTCTTCCGGCAGAGCCAGTTTGGTAAAATGTAAAATTGGGAGTGATTCAGGTTATCTCAACTTTTGTCAGCACCTCTCGCACAATTTTTTTTAAGTCAGGTATATTTCACTAACAGACACTTTCAAGGATGTTTAAAAAAATGCGTGAAATAGCCATTATATTTATTACAGCCAGATTTTTCCTTACAAATGTTGATTCTGTTGGTATTTGTGCGTCTATTCTTACCGTGGACGGTCAAGGCATGTCGAGATGTGGAGTTCCTCAACATTTCTGATATTTCTTTTTTTAGAAGTTGATTCTTATTTGTTAATGTCATAGTAACATGTATGCAGGGGGAAGTACCAACCAATGGCATTAGCGAGGTGCAGACATCATCAAACCCACACGCAAATGCGGCTCGTCCACCCGAAAAACTTAATGCCTCCAATTTATCGATCGGACCCCATCGCTCATGTTAGTTTCAATAGAAAAGTGCAAGATTTCCGTCTTAGTAGTTCCTCCATTGTGCTGACGAATGGTTTTGTTTTTTTTAACGATTGAAGTCATCCAGGCTGCTATAATTAGACGTTTACATGGCGATCTGTGCAATTTTTGTACGGTTCTTGAATGATTGTTTCCCCGCGATCCCCCTTTCAGTCACTTATAAACGGAATAATCGTGATTAGTCCATCGTCTCTGCATCAGTACAGGAGAGATATGCAATGAAAACGCACTCCACCTACGAGCTGTCAATCAGGATGTTCATTCTTTTGACCCCGAATCGCAGGACAGCGAGCGAGACTCAGCCCGTGGCTACGAGGCATGAAATGCTGTTCTTGTGCCGCGCAGCAGAAAAGTCGTCCTTCAGAATTCCTTGCTCGCATTGTTACGCGCCTGCAAAGATTACATCGCATCTCTCTGTCTTTTGTCAATTTTTTTTACCAGTCCATCAACCCCCCCCGCCAAAAAAAAAACAGTATACGTCATGTGGATATCGCGACTGCTGATGATTCAGAGCGAACAACAGCGACTGCTCATTTCAGCTAATCTGCGTTGCCATTGTTTCATTAAGAGATCGCCTCGTCTCCACAGGGGGTGCGTCACTTCACGAATCTGCACGCTCACCAAAAAAAAGCCATTCGCCGCCGATTAAACACCAGATTAGCGACGCCGCACAAAACCTCCCTGACACACGTCTCACACTTGCAGACGGCAACTTTCCATAAATTAAAACGGAATGACAATAATTCGACTTCAAAAGAGTCGGAGATGTAGTGACGGGAGAAAAAGGGGGGAGTCACAAAGGGGGGCTTTGGCGTGACAGACAAGAGCTAGACAATGGATAGGAAGACGTTTTGCCTCCAGAATCCACGTGTCCGTCTGGTGATTCAGCTGGCTGTGACGGAGCACGAGGCGAAATGATTATGCGGGAAACCTGCGAGTTGATACGATGACTCACTTACTCTGCAACCCGTCCCACACACACACACACACACACACACACACATACGCTGGCACACACTGACATACATATGCAAAGCTGATGAAGCACCCAGGGCCCTCATCATCTGACTGTGATTCCTTT
>CAAKHD010003421.1:27717-42735 GCA_901007705.1 Fistularia tabacaria | reverse complement strand
GTGTGTGTGTATTAGCGAGTGTGTATATGTGTGTGTGTGTGTGTGTGTGTGTGTGTGTGTGTGTGTGTGTGTGTGTGTGTGTGTGTGTCTGTGTGTGTGTGTGTGTGTGTGTGTGTGTGTGTGTGTGTGTGTGTGTGTGTGAGTGTCTGTGTGTGAGTGTGTGTGTGTTTGTAAATTCGTTTACCCTTTTCATAATTACACGATTGGCTTATTAATTAAAAAAAATGCACTTGCTGGTTTAGTTGCCTTTCTTTTACACTACTTGTACTATATGATTCTTTCCTGGGACTTGACTCCAACCATCGTTCTCGACATTTAATGACCTGAGAAAGTGCAGACCTTTTATATAAGACAAAGAAACTTTTTCAAAATAGTTGAAAAGAAATAAACCCTTGTGTTTGAATCAGTTTACACAGACAGACACGCACACACACACACACACACACACACACACTTGAACAAACTTCTTTATGTATACATATGTATCACATTATATTTTTATATAATATGATAGATATTTAGAGATTTGTTTATTCTTCCAAACCATTGCTGCAAGCAGTAAAGGACTCATTGACTTTCTAATGATTATTGGTCAGGCCCCCAGTTCATGATAGTACCAGGGGTTTAGCCTAGCCACTACTGCTCGCCTCTGGCCACTGCCGTGCACCACTATCGACTCACCCCCAGCCCGTTCTCTCTTTGGCCTGCTGGCAATGTGTCAAAGCCCATTAGCACAGAGTTCCGCAACTATAGAGAAGCATCATTTTAGGTTTATCTTTCTTGCTCTCTTCTTCTTTTTCCGCCGCTATATCCACTGTCTACCCCTCTCACTCATTTTCTCTTCGTCTCCTCATCCTCCTCCGTCCTGCTAAAATGAAGAGAAAAACCGAGAAAAGAGAGTAACCTTTGACAAGAGTTGTTCCAGTTGTGGTATGTATGGCTGTGTATTGATCTGCATTGGCTTTAGGAACTATAGAAAGAAGACTCAGTGAGTTGCCTCTGCTTTCAAGTCCCACACATTTTTTTCTGGGCCAAGACAAGAAAGTTTTAGATACATGTTGACCTCCTTAGGTCCCATAAGCTATGGAAATTTGTGTGCAGTAAAGGGTGGGGTGTTAGAACATGCGAATGTTTGAGAAATAAACAAGTTGAGAAATCCATGATCCCACATGTAATCTTCTATAGCATTAATTTCTGCTCCTGTTTTTATTTATTTATTCTTATTTATATGTTTACTTGAGAGAACACAAGGCATACTGTTTTTGTACTCCAGTGTACCGTGTTTTATGAGTAGTACTGTTCTGCTTGCTGGGTATGACCTTTTGGCATACTTGGTTGTGCCTTTCAAGTTATTAACCAGCATAGTCACTTTATCAATATATGTGTTTAAGAGAGTGGAACTTCTATTCTTTTAAAAAGCTATGCATGAGTTGAATAAGAAAAGACCTACACACACACACATGCACACACATTCTTTCTGTCATAAACTCCATTTCCCAATGGGGAGAAAAGTGTCTGTCAAATATTTTGTCCAAACAATGGGAAATCTGTGGAAAACAAACAAACAAAGTACTTTTCCGTCATTTCTCATCAATCAATGTAGCAGCAAATTCATTATTTATTTATAGGATTTTTGGAAGCAGTATTTAAATAACGCAGAGTATTATGAAGCAAGGGGGGTGGGTATGAAAACAATAGAATGACAACCACACCGAAATCACCTGAGGGCACATGCCAACACATCGCATCAGTGTCATCCTGCCTCGCTTTACCCCTGTAGGCTCACTGCTCTGCAGGTAGCAACAAATACACATACACATACACATGCGTACACATCCTAACATTGGATGTGGAGTCTTGCACAGTAAAATACACAGTGGCATCAGTGGTCTGATAGATGGATTCTGTCTTCTTGTGATCTCCACTTGTCAGACAAGCGTCACATAAAGCCCAAACACAAATCAAAACATGGGTAAGAAGCACATCTCAGCTTGATAGGACCTCACAGTTACCTCCCCATCCATCAGGAGCTAAGATGCTCAGCCGTCATCGACCCTCGGATGAAGGCGTTAATGTGTTGTTATCAGAGCATTTGAGCTATTGATGTATCTAGTTTGTACATGAGATAATGGGTTGGGCAGTCATGCTAGTTAAGGTAGTCTGTGCTTTTATCTTGTAATGTCTAATCATGAGACCTTTATGTTTAAGGTTTTTAAAATGTGCACATTCATGAATCAGCTTTTTCCCCCCCCCCTGCTTGTTTTGGTGGTCACCTCGACATCAGTTTTACAATTCACATAAAGTTAAACACAAAGACAACCCTGTGTACTTGGCCTTGCTTCTTACACATGATGCAAAAGCTTCTCCACAAAGGGATCTGACTTGTCCAAAACCACAAAATAACACCCTATCGCCCCCTTCCTAGCCAGACAGGAACAGCCTGTACTGAAACACAACAGAAACAAGGGAGAGACCACCTTTTGTTTACTATTCTCAAAGGTGCATCACGGGCCAGGCCTAGTAAGGGATTGTGACAGAGGTGATGTCTAAATTAATGATTCATGCTCTTTCACATGGGCTATAGTACCAGACCTGAAATATTAATGACAGTTGCAGAATAAATTTGATTCCCTTTTCTCTCTGATTATAATCCACAGGCGTGCTCACACACATGTTTATTTATGCCCTGGAGATGAGGAACGGGGGTCACCATCAGGAGTTTTTGTCCACATGCACGAAAACACCGCACACACACACACACACAAACACACACTTTTTCCCACTACTTCTTGCCACTTGCACTTGTGTATCGCCTCATTGTTTTGCAATATGTACATATTTTTCACGTGTGATGGGCGAGTGGGCTATACATTATACATCATATGCTTGTACCATCTAGGTATGATACACTGTATGAATACTATGCGACTACCTGCCAGGGGATTTGTTTGTTATTTTAATTAGGTGAAGTGGTTTTTCATAGCCTATTTTTTGGAAGATCACGACCTTATTGGAGAAGAGAGGTAATGGATGCGGAACAGTGCTCCCAGCTTTGGTAATTTTAGATCAAAATTTAATTCAGTTCAAGAAATCAGACTGTGACAGCCCTCTAGTCAGGTCATGCCAAAATTGGATTAAGTAACTGCATTAATTGGGTCTTTTTGGAACATTTTCAGTTTCACTGGTGTGCGACAACAAAGCAAGTGCTTAAGCTGTTTTTATTTTTGTTTGGAGCATGGCCGAAGGTCAGCAATCAAATCGACCCATTTATTGGCTGTGACCACCTGACATCTCCACAGTAAAAAGAAGCTTGTCTGTCATAAAGCCTCTTCAGATTTTGTTTCCCCAACTCAGATGTCAGTGTTTTAAACCAAACTCAAAGTAACTAAGCTGGACCTGCTGCACATGCAACAATCAGCTTTCAATGTCTCATCATGTCATCGGAGATCCATATCTGACTCACTTACCTCTCCTGTGTCTTATACACAAATTTATTTTTTTTAAATTAATTTTCTGGGAGTAAAACGGACACTCACTAAAACTGCCTGTCTGTACTCGAAATGTTTTTGAACAAATTATTCATTTCATAATGTTGTCTGTTGAAAAAAGTTTATTTCAGTAACAGTTGACCCTTGTGTTCAATTGAGAGGAGTCCTGGGAATGCTTTGCCTTGCAGCTTCTTTTTACTATGGTCGTTAAATTTTTTTAGCCCAATTATCTGTTTTTTTCCCTCTTTCTCTTGGCCATTTTAAAAGAAGAAGCTTTGACTGTAAAGGGTAAACACATGTAATTAGGGAATTTTAAAATTTGGTATGATTGGTTTGTACTGTGTCTGAACATCCCATCAGTTATCCCCAGTGCAGTGGGTGGTATGTGTCTACTTTGTGATTTGCCTAAAGTATACCTACATTTTTTATACTCTTTGATATTTAGGTGGTTCATTTATATCATGTAAATATTCTTGCTATATGTCTCTGGATTTTATTTTGATTTATGCTGTTGTATTTATTAGTTTTTATCTGCCTAGTTTTAAATATGTTTTAAGTCACTTAAAAGGATATAGAATCTAGAATGGGGTGAATGAAGTTTAATCTATTTAACCAGAGCTTTTACAGAGCTTGTCCTGTATGATAACATGTAAAACAACATGTAAAAGCTTTTGCTTTGCCCATTTGACATAATCTTTTACTTTCTAGTTCTTACTCCAAATCATAGATTATTTTATTGATATTTGTTGTCATTGAAAATGTTACTTTTAAATCTAAATATTGATCAGGTTTCATTAATGAGGTTGAAGTTATTATTTTCCCGCAACCACTTTTTTTTTTTTTTTTAGGTGTTCCTTTTTATGACATTTGGACACTGCCCCACATTTTTGCAAGTCATTGAGGTCATTTCAGGTTCATCTCTTATGATAGATTTTTCTTGCATTGATGGTTATCTGAAACTGCATCATGTCCTCTTAATTTACAACCAGTCTTTTTCATTAGTTTATTCTGATTTTATTATGTTCAACTGATAAGTCTATTTAATGAAGGAAATGCAGTAAAGCCTTGTGTGGCGGTGCCAAAGTGCACTCACCATGGTGATGTGACAGCAACCACGTCATGGTCCGTTTGAGGCAGAAAATATCAGTCAAGACATGGTTTATTTATCTTCCTGTGCAAGTTGGCATGAATGGATTTTCTCTTGTCTGACTAAGCCTTCTGTACAAGCATATTTGTGCGTTGATGTGATATTTGTGCATACGTATATCTGTGTGTGTCTAATCCTAATGATGCACCCACCCCCTCTGCATTGGGTTGTCAGCGTGGTGCTGGTGACTGTCACACACACTGCTCTACCCCCTCCAAATTTTTGCTGAGATGGGTCATTTTTCAGTGTCGGGACAGACAATTCACATTGGCACCAGATAGCCAGGACACATTGGTCTCATTATTCTCTGTTTGCAAATGTTTGCTTCGTACAGAAATACAACTTGACGTGTACAGAAGCCTTGTGCTGGAAACCCATAGCATATCCCGGCGCTTTGTTGCCATTAGCCTAATTAAACTGCATTGTTGTGCATCTCACATGGAGGACAAGTGTGAAAGAACTGTCTTGCTCAAATCTAGAGTGGTATGATAGTTATTATTCATGAGTTTGCTTTTATTCCAATTTAGAAAAAAAAAAACTGACAGGGAAAAAAAATCTATAGTCCAAAAAAGAATATTTAACACTGTTAAGGATACTTACTCTTTTCTTTGTAAGAGAAGGAGACATCCTTGCCAAATTTGATTGATTCCAAATTTAAGTCTGGAAAATCTTTAAAAATGTAGTTTAATTAAGTATCCTTCATTTTTTGTCCTGTTACTCACCCACTTTGTCCAGCGTTCCCTAGTCTTCCCTGCCACTTGACAAGACCAGGGAATGTGTTGGTAGACATTTGGCAATGCAGGGTAGTTGGGGTCAAGGCTTGTGCTCTGGGAGTGTAGTATTTTAATCTAGGCTATTTGTAATGACAGGCCTCCTATGAGGAAAGAGGAGTGGCAGGTTGAGAACGTCTGACAGGTTTTAATCGCTGTCAGAAAGGCAGCTTAGGAATGTGCCAGCTAACCCTCCTTCCCCTTTCTGTCCTCTCCCAATAGCTTCTGTTCTCTGCTCGTATGTATCTCCCTGTGCTCCATTTGGACCGTCTCTGTTTAAAGTTGTTTGAGGGATCATTCCCTCCTCCTTTTTTGTTGTCTTTTCCTGCTCTTTCTTTATTTTGGCTCATTTCCAGGAGCCACTACCTGCCAGTTTACCCCCACACCCGTCGGAGACCACACCCCCTCCTCCCTACCTCGTCCTGTGGACAGTTGTTCACATTCTTTGGGGCATAAAGACTTGGCCCATATTTGTGTCCCATGGTCATTGGCAAGCGTCCTGGTTAACTGGCTATGCCAAAGCAAATATGCGATGAATGAAGTGATGTAAAAGCTGTATTATGGAAGCATGCCGTAGATCTTTATGGCATAATTTTTTCTGGTTTTACATAACTTGAAAGACCTGTCTGTTGTGGTATGTGCATGGACGATGACTAGAAAACGTGATGCTATGTCGGAGACCGAATTGTTGACTTGCAAAGCAAACAAACAACCAGTGACAAAGCAGTTGCTCTTCAATGTGCATGAATATTTTGAAAATATTGTCGTTCGTCTCGAGCTTCCACAAGCAGATAATATCATGTAGACAAATGTGTGAGTTCCTCCTGATCACCTAAAGAGATTTCCCACCTTTCACATTCCACCGCATGTCCGATCATGTCAGAAATACAGTGGATCTTAGTCATTCTTGCCAAATTGTTGTCAGTCAGGGCTTTTCTTAATTCCTCTTGCTATAAAGTGTGGCATTTTCTAAATGTAATTTAAGATTTAAGTGATATTTGTTGTATTAAATTTGTATGTTCCTCAAACAGCTTTCTTTGCCATTGTCTCATTTGCAATTTTCATAAAATCAAATTTTGAACAAGATTAAAATATGTTGATTTATAATGTTCAATTGTATTATTTTAAGACTGCTAAATATATAATTTCATTTAGCGCTATGATCATGCTCTACCTTTAAATCTATTTTTACAATTACAACTTTATTTTCGTTTGTTATTCATTTCACTGAATGACAGTATTGTTGTGGCACATATGGAATGTGCCACAACATATGGAATTTTTAATCTCTGGTCAATGACAGGACTATAAGCTAGCTAAATAAAGAAGCCAATAAATAAATAAATAAATAAATAAAATAAAAAGTACCTCAAAGAATTGGGATGGCCTATAGAACTTTTCAGGTTGAACTGAAACTTGCAGCTCTGTCCCTCCTATCCTCTGGCACAGACAGGGCGGCAAGGCTCTACCCAGGTGCCGTCTGTGCCATTGGCGCTTAAGCGAGGTGAAGTTGGCACACTTTGGGCATGGCTGTGGCCCCTTCTTCCTCAAAGGCTTGCCTCATCTCCCTTCTTTCCCCTCACAGTCCCTGCTGCTCCATAGCCCAGGGAGCTCATTAGGCCAGACTTCCTCTTCATTTAATCCATTTTTCATAGCCTAAAAAACAGTCCCTGATCTTAAAAATCCTGGCTAATTTAAGCCTGGATGTTGGGAAAAGGAGTGAAAATATCCTGAAAAAAAACAGACTTGTGCATGCTTTTTCACATTTCTGATTGTAAAATGAAATGTTTTATTTTTTAGATAGTAGCTCAATGACCAGAGCAGGGTGACAGACTACTTGCTATAATGGAAACATCTTGGGCAGGATTACAGGTACCATCCTACTCCATCCATCTCGTTGCTTGTTGTCAGTAGGTCTTGCGGGAGACCAGTGTATTAACTTGGCCTAATGAAAACATTGGTAATAACATGCTCACTCTCAGTGTTCCTTTTAATTATTCATCCTCAACTGGATCGCAGAATGCCCCTGCAGACTTCCAGCTCCATATCTTATATATGTGAAGTTTCATTTGTAACTTGCATCCTGGTGGGATGGATCCAGTGATGTACAAAGAAACTGAAGGCATTTTCCAATACTTTTTCTCAAGCTTTTTTGCTCTCTGAAACAGTCTAGCCCTGTTAACATTATGCTATTTCTTTCACAGTTACTTATTGCCGCAGGATGCATGCACAGTATCAGCATTAAGATTGGTGTGTCCTAAAGTATACTTTAGGAGATCATTCTCAGTCTGCATGTCAATCTTGTGTCTATTGTACTGCTCAGAAGATCCATAGAAACACTGACAAAGTCAACAACCTCAAAAGTTGTCCAAGGCTTGTCCTTTATCTCTCTTCATGAGGACAAAGAGTTCTCTTTTTTTCTCTCTCTCTCTCTAGAGGAATCCATCACAGTATTTTTATACCTCCCAGGTATAAAGTTTTGACGACTGCCTGTCTCCTCAGCCTGACACTTATTACACTAAAGGTCTTTTTAGGGGGAGGGATCGAACGCAGTTGAAGGAAAGGCAAAAAAAAGGCTGCTTACATATCTCACTAACGGATGTAGTGGAATTGCTAAGCAGTTTCCACTGCCCTCTCGTTAGCCTTCATCATGCTTGGTGACAGAGGTGAGGCACAGAAAGTTACAGTGGGTTGAGAGGGGGAGGGTCACTGCCCCGAAGGGTTTCATGCAGTGACCGTGCAAGGCCAGGACCCTGTGCCACTGTCACCGGTGCTGCCTCAGTCAGTGTGTCCTATGCCCCTGGCCACTGCAGAGAGGGTGCAACAAGGGGCTGTCATGCGTCGGTCTCAATTACAATCAGAGATGGATTAGCAAAGGCTGCCCACTGCTGCGGCTCATATTTATTGTTCCATGCGGATATTGTTTAATTATGCTTTGCTTCCTACATAATAGGTTCATTTTGCTTCTGTTTTAGTTGATCTCTAATGAGAATGCATAGTCTAACAATATTACACATGCAAACGTGTTTATGAGTGTCAATATTTTTGTTATCCAGTCTGAATAACAATAAAATCCAAATATATGAACACCCAGAGAAAACAGAGCTCCACCAATCCCAGTACGGACAAAATTTGTTTCAGGGCTGCCTGAATGCCCACAAATGCATGATAAGATTTTTTTACACAAATAAAAAGTGTTTTTGTAAAAGGAAGACAGAATGGAATTAAAGATATGAAACAAAACTATGAAAACTGACACCATTTCTTAGGTTAAAGAACAAGGTTAAATCATACTCCAAATTTCTGCTTACTGGGAGCTGTCACAGGACACTGTATCATCAGTGGTCACTCATCACAATCATAATCTCCACTCCGAATTTCAGGTCTTGAATGACCGTTGTGTGTTCCAAACCAGAGGTTAACAAAGGGATCATCCTTACCAGCTTCATCTACAGTATCTCATATCACCTCTTCCTAAACATATTTTTGTTGACTCTTTCCACCCAATTATCTCTCTTAACCTTGCCCCTCTCCTGACCTATTTTGGAATGTGTTGCAATCTTGAATGGCATATATGTAAGTACATTCACAAATGTGATGACCTGGAAGGGGAAAAAAAGACCCTTTTCTCTTATGGCTAATAAAAGTCAAGGTTAATGAGGACATTTTCACCATCTCTATATAGAAAAAGCACATTGTTACCAGTAGGCTTTCCAGTTGCTAATTATTTTGTTCAGAGTGACGTGTGTGACTTGTATTACTCAGTTAAATATTAAAAACAGAGGACTTACATTAGGCAACGTCTCCAAGGCAAAAAGGAAGACAAGGTGACAGGATAAAAAAGGAGTCGACAACTGAGTTGACAACTGAGTTATCATATATTCTTTATGAGTAATTAATTTGATGGTGCTCTGGCCCCTTAGAAGTAAGATAAAATTAGTTGTCAAGTCTTAAAACCTAGAAATGCTTCATTAGTGCAGAGGAAGGTGGCAGATGTATTCTGTATTCACCAAGGTCTGTTTAAGGCAATGATGATAAACAGGACACATCCTCTTACCCCAGCATTTTGGAAATCTCACACATCTGTTGTTATCACCATTTCAGGTGATCTCTGGGTTTCATACTGACAAACATCTTATTTACTGTAAATTAAGCATGTTAAAGCTAAGGGTTAGTTGACGTGATCCTTAGACCAATACAAAATTTGTCCGAATAAATGATTGGGCTTGTAGAGGTTAGTAGTAGAAGACCTTTAGTTTTTAGTGCCAACCAATAGCCGCATTCCTCACTGTGACATCACATCTATTGTACTTCACTTATTCACATTGTGCTACCATCAACTCTTTAAGGTGAGCCTTTCAACAGGAATCCTTCAAGGAATTGATTCTTAAAACCTGTTCCTTGAAAATGAGTATTACTTGCAAGGGACAATGTAAAGTAAGCACAAATAAACCATGTGCACTGTACACAATGTTTTGACAGCACACACATATGTCATGTTCTGTGTATTCACAGTGGCAACTGACAATAATGTGCCTTCAACTCTGTGGCCCCTGTCATTGTTAAATAAGGCGCATGATGTGTCCCTTTTTTTGTGTGTCCCTTCTGTGTCTCTACTTCCCCCTATAATAGAAGTATTATTTTCCTTTTACTAGTTCGGTGGTATTACCCGAAAGTATAGACAAACTTCTGTCTGTGCAGACTCCCAGAGCTGCTACAATGATGCTATGTGTGATGGTAACAGGCTCCGCTGTTGCCTGCTCAAATGAAATCATCAGAGAGTCCCAGATTAGCCAATAAGAATTTTATTAGTCATTATACAAATGACAGAAGTTATGCGCCTGTATATTGTGTCAGGCCAACCATAAAACACATGCATGATGTGCATGCTGAATATCGAATGGTAAAGTTAGATATTGAAAAGACTCTTTAATAATATCATTAGAGATCTCTTTCATATATATACCCTAGTATCACTGCACAAGGTTTGCAAGGAAATGTGGTCCAAGTTATTATTATTCCAGTGGGCATTATAATTGCTGCAAACGGAACACTGCTGTGGACTCAGATCAGGGTAAAGGAACATGAAACACAATGAGCAATCTAGAGGGTGAGCATATAGTTGAACAACCAGGGTGAGTGATATGTTTATTTAAAATGCCCCTTGGAATTCCTAATATTGCATCATGCATTCCCCGCCCCCCCCTTCTCAGAACCTATGGGTCAGTCAAAGTATCAAATCCAGCTTTTTGACCGGTTGTGACTGAGCCAAAACGACGTAATTATTAGAAAGGCTGAAAAAAATGGTGTTTCAGTCTTAATATTGAAGATCCTAATTGAGAAAACTGCAACTAAACGTTCCATTATAATTACCCATTTAGCAATACAAAATGAGGCCCCTGTCGGAATTAGGGTAGATCAAAGTTCTATGTGTCGAACAATTTCTCAACCTGTTCAGTGGAATATCATTTTTTTCCCAATATCAGTCACCAGACATGTGTTTGAAGACTCAAACTTTTGTTTCCCACCATCATGGTACATTAACTGCCATCACGTTGGGGAAAATTTAGCTCGCCCCCAAGAGACAAATGTGCAATTTCAAAATAATGTCTTTGTTAATTTTAGAATACTTGTATCAAATCTTATTTATTTGTATCCTCTTGTTTGCCCATGTTTTATTCTTTACAAAATCCATTAGTGTCAGGTTTCAAAGAAATAACAGTAGTCAACTTAACTTGATGTTCCTCCATAAAATATCAATAAGAAAATGGAACACAGAATAATTTCAAGGCCTCAAGAAACGGTTTAAGATTATAATTACGAGATTGATTACCTCAAAAATGAGCTCTTTTCAGTAGTATTGAACTTATTTTCTTTTTTGTGCGTAAAACCAGTCCCATTACAACTACATCCAACACGTAGCAACACCCTATCCTTTTATTTTTACATTTTAGGGAGCCTCCTTTAGCCCATGAATCAAATTAATTAATTCGAAGTTTAGGGAAAATAATCTTTAAGTGTTTTCAACTGTCAGATCCTGTCATTTCAACCACCTCTAACGGTCTGTGCCTTCCATTCAGGCTAATGTTTGATGTATCTCTTTCATGCCCCACTTTTTTCTCTGTCGCTAAATTAGCGCAGACAGCCCTGTGTCCCCCCAGATTGTTTGCTTGTTTTCAAAACATACTTGTTTTACATATTACTGACGTAACAGGGATTCATTTAGCGAGCTGCTGATGGGGGAAGGGCGATAGCAGTCCACTCCTTCCTTATATTCAAATAGGATATGATCAGGAGATGGGTTGCAATCTGTTGTGGCAGTGAAAGTGCTAAGGAATTTGTAGGACTTCTGAGAGCCTATCAAGTGATGCCAAAGTTTTATGAAAGTAGGGAGGATTTTAATGCTCAAACCATTTGATACAGAACAGCTGGGAAGGAACAGCCAGGGTGCAGAAAATGTCACATTGTCAATAGTGTAGACACGAGCCCTGATTTAGCGTTGTTCAAGGCAGCTCCTTCATGTGTACATCACTGTGTTCGCGTCACTTCTAACTAACACTAAAACTGGCTTTGGGTGGGCGATTCCAACAAGGCATATTTAACAAGCTATTTTATTCATTCAAGCAACAAGGATCTATTATTACTAGGTGCTGAGAAGAAATTAATACTCCAAGCCCTCCCCAGCACTCTGAAGAAAAATAGTAGGGGGCTCCCAATAGACCTTGTCAAAACATGCAAATGAGCTTGATGCTAAGTCAGATTTTGACATTCGCAATTAAGGTGTTCAAATTTTGGACATGTTAATAGAGGAGACTGAAGGCCTCCCCTATGTCTTCACTAATCATGTAGCATGTGTGTGCGCACGTGTGCGCTCGCACTCCCCCATCTTCAATTTTATTGCCGTGTTAGATCTCCTTTCGCAGTCTTTGCAGTCTTTCACTGAGTTTGGGAAGATAGGCAGGGAAGAGCTGCCCGAGGTGTGGTGTTGTACGGATAATTAAAAGGCAAGAAAAATTGTGTTTCGCTCTTTGATCTGCCTGACAACTTTCTGATTAGACACGTAAATGCCTTTAATCAACAGTGATGCAATGATTAACGCGCCTAAACTGTTGAAAACGAAACAGGAGGAACGTCAAGTTTTCCCCTTTCTTCTTCCGTCTCTCTCTGTCTTTCTCTCCCCATGTCTGTATCCGAAAAACTGGCAAACTTTTCTCCTCAGTCACTTCCAGGGGTTGTTAAATCACATGGTGTGTTTGATTAAAACAAACGGACATTTTCTTTTCTGCGTCAAACACCCCAGTCTTTGTATCAGAAGAGCTAGAATTGACTCAATGGGATCCTCTCTCCAGGACTATTTCAATACACATTTAACAAGTTGTTTGTTTTTTGAAACATAATTTTAACCGGAGTCTTCAGTATGGTCGTTACATTTTTAAAATGCTTGTATTGTGTATCACTCACATTTATGCAGCTTTTTAACAGGTGATGGGAGCAATCACTTTCAGGTGTATTTATTAGTATTTGCATATTATTTTTAGTTCAACTGTGGCCAGTAAAATTGTGTGACATAGATGTCAGCGCTATGAATAATGCATTTAAAAATCAGCTCATTCAGATATGAGCTTTAACTCTGCACTTCATACATTTTTTACGAATTTGACCAAGTTTAATCAACGCAGGGGAAAAAAAAAAAAAAAATCCTCGTCCTGGAAATGGAATTAATGAGTCTACTCTGTTTGGACGTCACAATTGACACACACTTAAGCCTATGCACGCTTAGAATGTGTGTATTGGCTGACCAGCCATCTGTAGAAATTCGTCATTTTTGTAATTGAAGACCTGAAAAAGCACTGCTACTGCCCACACATTGTTTCATGTGGAGCAATTGCAGCCAGTGCCCAAGTCCATTAGTTTTCATTTGGATGGTTCAGTGAGACTGGTTGATTAAGTTCAGGCAATTTGCTTGTAGAAGCCTTCGCTCTTTACTCACCCCTCCTGCTTCTCAGCCCTCTGCCACCAGCGGGGTTGTCGTTCAGGTTAATTTAATCTGGTTTGTTAGACATTTTAACACAATAGCTTTGTGGCTGTCAAGATGCTTTGGCACAGTACAAGGTGTTTGATGTAGTTTATCATGGAGGAACTTTGCATATGAATGTTCCTGGATTTAAATACAGCCATTGCAAACACTGTTTGCATGGTTATTAAATCATCGAAAAAGTAAACTGTATGGTGTAAGTGGGTAGATCACAGTGTCCACATTCAAATTTAGTTATATGGAATCTAATATTATTAAAAAAGGAGGTAATCCTTTTCATTTTTAGAATTTTTCAGTGAATGCAGGTGAATGGGATATTGATGTTAAAAAATGTAAATCTAATAATGTGAGAATTTGACTTTGAGACTGAGGTGAAAAGGGGGTGGGGGTTCTCAAAAAAGGCAAAGTGCAGCTTTCAGCTCTCTCCACCCTGGTTCATTTTTAAAGGAATGATTCTATTACCAGCTGTTCTCCTACAGCCTGGTCATTTATACCCATTAAACCTACGTTTTATCACCCATAAGACCCTCTTACGTCTCTCCATCCACCAATTGTCCATAATCAGCCATTTAAAGCAGCAGCGGAAATTTCTTTTGCACTTGCTTCGGTCTGACGGACAGGCAAACGATGTGGGGGTAAGGAGGGACCGGGGAGGAGAGAGGGACTTTTTGTATGGAATGATGAATAGGCCAAGTTGAGTGGCTGACTAACAGAGATCTGTCTTAATCAGAAGTGATTTGTCTGAACAGGAGCTGTGAGGGGTCAGGGCACAGACGATGAATAAAACAGAGCCTGGCGGAGTGAAGAAAGGCCCCAGAAATCCACCCTGACTGCCCTCAACCACTCATACACATACAAGGGGAAGGGCTGACGCATGGACTAATTCAGGATGGACTGCAGTAGCCTAGCTCTTGCCCAGAATATTCAATCTCTGGCCATGCTAAGTCTGCTGAAAGAACATGCCAGTGTTCTCCGTGCTAGGAAAGTGCATGGTTATTGCTAACATTTTTCATTTTAGTGCAGAGAAGGAACTGTGTTAATGTCAAATAAAGTCCAGATTTGACATTAGTGCACTTCTCACTAAACATTTGTGGACTCAATAAATCATTCATTTTGATAGAACTATTCCAGGTTGACATGAGATCGGTTGTTAGTATTATAAGCAAGCTGTCATAACATAGCTGAACCACCAGATGCTACATGCCCCCCTTGTGACCGAGCAGTTGGCACCTCTTTATTTTGAGCTGGAGCTGAGTGCGAAGGCGCTAGCCTCATGGCCTGTGGGCTCAGCATTACAAATACATCCCAGTGTGGGTACAACTTTGATGGAGATGATAAAAGTGTGTCACCAGGCAGTTGTAGACTTGAAGTCCTCAAAAAAAGCTTCTCTGGAAGTATACAAAGACAGGTAACTTTATTCACCTGGGAGTCGCTGGCATAAAAGTTGACTGCTATAGTTTGTGCGTGTGCGTGTGTGTGTGTGTGTGTGTGTGTGTGTGTGTGTGTGAGAGAGAGAGAGAGAGAGAGAGAGAGGGGGATGGCTTATAATTTATCAGGCTCTTCTTTACTTCCCATTGG
>CAAKHD010003421.1:4997-27697 GCA_901007705.1 Fistularia tabacaria | reverse complement strand
AAAAAAACCTTATCTCGAAGTATACAAAAACAAATATATTTATTCTTCTGTGTGTCGCTGCCATAAAATTTGTCTGTATGTTTTTGTGTGTGTGTTTGTGTGTGTGTGTGTGTGTGTGTGTGTGTGTGTGTGTGTGTGAGAGAGAGAGAGAGAGAGAGAGAGAGAGAGAGAGAGAGAGAGAGAGAGAGAGAGAGAGAGAGGTGTATGGCTTATAATTTATCAGGCTCTTCTTTACTTCCCATTGGTTCCATACTCTGGTTTGTCAGATTGTGTGGCTCGTGTTGCATCCAAGTGTGAGGTAACCTTCAAAAAACGGTCTCAACTGCCTAATGAAAAGGAACTGTGCTGGGACTCAGCACACCAATGTCGGGTCTGGTACCCTTTCAGCTCAGGGGACAGAGGGAGCAAAGCGCAAAACACAACAGAGAAAGAGCGACAGAGCCCTTGGTGGGTCCAACTCTGAAACAGATCCTGTAAAATAGATGATGTGTGCAATTAAATGTGTCCGTGTGATGGCAAAGTTTAGGGCTGTAGCTGTTATTGATCGTCGGAGCTGTAATGTCTTGAGCCAGCAAGCGATTACACCGCAATGTGACATTTAATACGTTCCTTGAAATTACTTGTTAGGACTTGTCAGTTGACATTCTCAGAATAAGGCATAAGAAATGGACCTCACTTTTATTGAAAGTATTTAAGATTCAGAGCAGATGTAAATATTTTGTACCTGGTTTTCATCAGGCTGTTCTTGCCAGATTTTTCCCTTCCATGTTTCAATCTTACAGAGTATCTTTTTGAATCCAACAGTTCATTTAATCATCCATTACATATACGTTGCAGCCGTCTTGTCAATATTAAGCAAACAGTAGAGGTGAGCTGAAATAAAATGAAACTGCACTGTGTAGTGCGTCAATGGAGTTTCTGAATTTTTATATTTTATTTTTTTTCAATACAGTTCTCCCCTCAATCTAATTTGTGCCTTCAACTTTTCTACACTAATTATTTTCTACAGTTACATTAGAGGAATGAGTTCAATTAAGGCTCTCTAGTGCTGGTGTGAGTGTAATGTAATGGAATAATGGGCTTGTTAAATAGACCTTTGGGGATGGGGATCTTTAACAAGTGAGTCAGAGCAAGGCCTCCGGGCCAGCGATATTTAAATTGTTAATAGCTGTTTAAACCGGAGGAGAATATTTTACTCACTAACGAGCAACAAGTCAGGGGCAATGGCAGGAAATTATTTCTCCTCTCCTACATTGTTGTTTTACCAATATTAATTTTTCCACTCTAAAAAGAATGCCCCTCACACTTTGGTCTTGGTCATAAGCTGTGCCTTGATTTGGTGGTTTTGATTGTTTTTGTTTAAAAAAAAAAAACCCAAACAAAACAATACCATGGATCTATTTGCAATATCACCTCTGTGATTCAATAAAAATGGCCCTTAGTATAATCAATTAAAGCTGAATTTTGACAGTTGTAAGACAGAAGCCTTGACTGACCAAGAGGCTACTTATGATCATGAAATTCATGTCAAATGTTATTTATTGCTTTACACAGCTTCCATTAATCTTTCATATTCAAGGTTCTAACTTTTGCTTTTGCCTAAAACATTTTTTCTTCTTTTCTAAGCAGGGTTTCATGGAGCTGTGGGCAGTTGGGCTTAAATATGATAAATAGAAATGTAGGTCCATGCCAGAAAATTAATCATACGAGGTGTGAGGCATTATAATGACAGTAAACACCATACTTTCCCATCAGATGTGTTGTGATTACCTGTATGTAGTCATGTTTGGGGATATCTGCAAAAAAAAGCTCAGAGATTTTTGAAGGGCGGCTAAGAAACCTTGATGGTGACACATCCAAGAAAATGATTTATCTTAACAAGCTATGATGAAACGGTTTTCATTGCTCTAATCTAATGGATATCCATCCACTGAAAAGCCCTGTTTGAGGGGATTTGTTGTCTACAGCATATGATTTCTTTCGTATTAAATAACAAGAAATTCATTAGCAGCTTTAATGTTAATGGTGCTTTTTGTCTATGCTTTGGGGATTTGTCATTTTTCTTTGAGCAGTGTCGATAGTTTTTCCGTCTCCGTTGTGTGATTTTAACTAGAAAAATGTGTTTGACTAAAAAAGATGTGTATGCATGTCTCCTTTTCTCCAACAGTTGCTTCATTGGTCAAAGGCAGCATTTTGCATGTGGCGATGCTGTCTGTTAGAAAAACGTGTGTTTCAGTCATGTGCTCGATTATTCAAACCATGGTATCATCTTCTTATTCGGATTGCACGAATACTGTGCTCTGTAAAGCACCTCACAATACAAAGAGGTCTCGTGTCAACACTGGCACCATTCTTTTTGTCTAAAAGGCACGCTTATAGCCCAGATCGTAATTTCTTCTCCTGTTCTTTGGCTTTACTGTTGAGAATAAACATGGAATAAATATTTTCCAATAGGAACCATGATTGTCTCCAGACTTGCCTAAGGAGAATGTATGTGGAAATTGCCTAGCACTTTGATTAAAACATTATGGGAGCCTTTTTTCCTTCTCCTTTTTTAGTCTTTACAAATGACCAACGTTCCAATAATGTGCTTACCTTAAAAACAAAACTTAAAAACACAAAAAGCTCCACGATAGTACTTGTCACACTCATTTGTTTAGGAGAAAAAAATCCAGCCCTGGCAGAGAGAGATGGATGTGCTTATTTGCCTCTTTAAAAGAAAATTTCCGCTACAACTACCTCCCTGTTTCTCCCTTGTTCTTCCTCAGTGGGGAGAGGGGAGGGCCTGTATTTTTATGGTTATTAATACCTGCACTCAGTCTTTTAATCTGCCCTATTTGTCACATGTGACTGTCTGACTGCACTGTTTAATCTGGGTATCCTTCAATCTGTCTTGTCCTAGATTAGAAATTAATGAAGGCAGGAAAAGACACATTTGAGTCGGTTACAGTGTAGGGGGGTAAAGGGGTTGGGATGAATTGAGGACGAGTGTCGTTCACTTGACAGTACTCTCTCTTTTTTCTACCTCTCCAAGATCCCCTTTCTCTGTCTCACTCTCTGTCGTCCTCTCTGTCTCTCTTGTCTCTTGTTTAGCTGCCAGATGTAGCCCGTTTTTTTGCACTACTCCCCCCAAACAGGCGCTCAGCACGTGGGCCCTTTGGTGTGCGGCACCTGTGTAGTGTAATACAGTCAGCAACTGCGTTGTTTATTCTGGATTTGTTTGGTGCGCTTGAAAGCCTGTCTTTGATCCATGCAAAGATTCTTCACTTCTTTTCCTTTTTTTCCTGATTCATCCTCTGCCTCCCTCATTTTTAAACACTAATGTTGTCGCAGTATGGGTACATTGATGGCAGGACTGTTTTTTTGGAGGTGTTGGGAGGAAAGTGGGGGGGTTATTTGGTTTATCTATTTTAGCTTTCTTTTTTCATCCCAACCCAAGGGACAGGAGAATGACAGTGACCACTGACAAGCTTGTCAGGTGCCTTGTCGGGGATGTTTTATAATTGTGCGTTAATGTGTTTACATCTGCAACTGACGGGAGGCATTTAAAAAAAGACTGGCTTAATGAATATTGCATTGGCTGAGTGGACCCCAGTGGCAGGCAGGATGCTGGGGTATTGTTGCAGAGAACTTTGTCTCTTTATTTCAGCATTTTTGCGAAGGTTTCAAAAACAATTCCCACTGCCGCAGTAAAGTAATATCTGCCTGCCCAATGCTCCATCTACACTTTATCAGTGTATAGAATAAACGCTGGCACCTTAGTCCTCATTTAAAATGCCCCTACTTTCTTTTCATGATGGAGGGACATAGGTGAGGTAGAGAGAAAGTTTGAAGTGCAGAGACAGATACTCTACATTTCAGTTATGGCTTGTCTGAAAGCCCAATTATAGCCCAGTCTTTATTTGTGTTAAGAATATGTTCCAGGCCTAAATTATGATTGTGACATGTGATTAAATGTTAAGTTAACTTCCATACCTTTTGGTTTGAATGGTCTCTGGCAACTTCCTATTCTTTGAGTGTCAGGAAAAAACATATCTTCACTCTTTATCTGCTTCTTTCTCAGAACAAGTGGGACAAGAGATTCTCAGCAATCTTCACAGTGACCGTGAGAAGATCCAGAGAGCCAGGGAAAGGGTGAGTGAGCCTAAGCGAGTGTGTGTGTGTGTGTGTGTGTGTGTGTGTGTGTGTGTGTGTGTGTGTGTGTGTGTGTGTGTGTACACACAGTAAACTCCTGCTTTGTATATTGTGTGTGTCTGTGTGTCACCAGCATAGACACAACACACACAGTATTTCATTTCAAAAGTAGCTGAACTTGTTTTGGTAGGCCATCCAAAAGTTGCCAGGTTACATGTTGTGAAATCATTTATTTGTCTTCATTCACATTCTAGTATTTTTCTACTCATGAATGAAATTTTGCGATTAGTTTCCTTTCCGGTTACCCCTTTTAGATTCTTACTTAGCCTCAGAGAATACCCCGAATCCTTAACACTACACTTCCCTTCAACCTGACGGCTAAACAGACAGGTAGGCATAGTCAGAGAAAACCAAACACAGGAAGGGGGCCCAGCCCTGACGGCCCCCGCAACGCAGAATGCTTAAAGATCACAACAAGGCAGTGGGCCTCGCACAGGCGATTTCAAAGGAAATCAAACATCTCCTTTCAAAATGGTCCATAGTGTCTACTGAGAGTCTCTGTGCTTTTTTTTCCTTTTTTTTCTTTTCTTTTTCTGTCTCTCTCTTTCTTCCCATGAGTCTTTGCTGAACCCCCACGGCACACACAGGGCTTTAAAGGCATTTTGTGGGACATAAGTAAAGTGAGAAGAGGCTGAGATATAAAGACACAGATTTTAAGAATTGGTTAATAACTGTTTTTTAAGAGGCAGAAGGTGAAGGAGGTATATTTTTAGGATAAATGCAACGAAATAGCCATAAAAAGACATTTACAAAACACACCTGTCTATAAACACATATACAATACAAATAGCAGAGGGAAATATTGAAAATACATTTTTAAATGGCTGGATCCTTATCATTGAATGAATATTTTGCACAGCTTTTATTTTATTTCGTGTTCTATTCACACAGAATAAGTTATAAGCATTTAGTTTTCTAAATGCGTTGTATATTCATTAAAATTACATAATCTGTTCAGCATCTTCTCTGTTTGTCAGACTCACATCATTCCTCCTTAAAAATATTCTTTGTAAAAAATATGAAACCATGTATCATGCATTTGTATGTACATGTACGTGTGTAAATACATGTACAAATATACACATTTATGTGTGTTAGAATATAACTTTGTCACAGCTTATCACTGTTTAGTCTTAAATCACATACATACATATTCATAAATAAAGTACAATATTGCAACAAACTGTGATTTAACTTCTTAAGGCTAGATCAGAGGTATCCAGTGTTCATATCACATTTTCTTCAAATTTATGAATCATACAAAAAAAAATGTGCAATAGCACATCTGAGATTATGTTTTTTGATTTTGTTTTGTCAGTAATTTTTGAAAAAACTCAGAACAGTCTACTGAATGTGCCCTTCTACAATAGATCGTACAATGAATAAATACCAACATACTACACTCATGGTGAACAGTGCAGTGGTTGTTCAGAGAATGTACTTGTGTAGTGGTAGAAGGCTGCTCAGCCCCTTTTCTCCATGAAAGCTAACCTGTATTTCTATTAAGTTACTTACACACACTCACTTCCCAACTGCACTAGGAAGTTGGTTGGTATTCATTCCAGGCTAAGGAGGAAAAGATGAGATTTGTTGGGAGGTTGTGGTGAGAGATTCAGAGAGAGATATATTTGGGGAGCGAATGTGAAATATCAGGGGGACAGATCTCTGGTTAGAGGCAGACATCAGGCATCTCCAGGACTTGTTGTCTTTGCCAGAGGGCCCAAACCCCAGGTCCCCCACCTCCCACCCTATACCACATGTATCCTGGGTTCTGGCAGCCTGCATCACACCAACCCAGGCTGCCAGAGGGTAGGAAAGAAGGATGTGAGAAAGAGAAGAAAGTAGCTCTAAAGGAGGACAGGAAAGTCAGGGTGAAATACAGGCGAAAGTCATGACTGCAAAATGAGATCAACTCTAAAGTAGAAGCAGTGATGCTCACACCAGAGAGGGCATATGAAAGTGTACAATTAAAAATAGAATACAGTATAGTATATCGCACTGATGAAAACATGCTGAATGGAAAAAAGAAAAGGATAAAGATAAATTACCTCCTACTGTCTTTTGAGAGGGGAAAAAAATCCCTTCGCAAAAGGCTTATCCTCGTTATCCACATCATGATGCTCCAGACATGCAACTACAGGAAGATGTTACTGGCAGCTCTATTAGTGCGGTGTCAGCATTTGTGTGCCGACACACTTGCATGGCTCTGGCAACATCTCTGCCATTTTTTCGCCCTGTGCCCAAAAACTGATAAAGAGACTAAAATGAAAACATTTCTCTAACCTCGTGCCGAAAAAGGTGCAGACAGACAGGAAAGAGGAAGGCAAGAAAAAAGAAGATATCCAAAGTAATTAGCCCTCAATATCATATGTAGTTATTTTGAATTTTTTTTTAATTTATCAGAATAAAAGCTGCTGTCACCCCTGTCGGGGCAAGCGAAATTTTCTATTAACAGATTGAAATGACTGGTTTGCGGACTATGATTTATTTAGTTAATTATTCATTTTTATCTTCGTGTCTGTCAGGCTCCAAAGTAACCTACACGTACAAAACCAAGTTTTTGACAGAAACATCTGTACCTTAACTGTAGCCAAGGGAGATGTGGAGGTCCCTTTCTTGTGATATTGGAGCCTGGCACATGGCTTTCAGAGCAGTAGAACACAGCTTAACCTGTCCTTTGTTGTTTCTTGTCCTTCCAGCTGAGAGAAACAGACGCCAACCTGGGCAAGAGTTCTCGCATCCTTACCGGCATGCTGAGAAGGTAAGAGGCAGGTAGGGACCCTGTTTCTTCACCTCTGTATGATGCACTGGGCCTTACTGTGGTGTGCTGCGAGCCAACTTCGAGTCATCATCCCCCTCTCATTGCCTCCGTGTCAGCAAAAGATCGTATTGATCATTTTGATAATGATGCGGTCTTCGCTTATATCAAAGTCATCCATGACTTTGATTTAGATCAGTTCATTGGATCAGATAAAAGGCCATTTTGCACCATTAGTTAGATTTATATCAGCTCCAAAAATATCATCCTTACTGAACATTTCAATGAAGAACTGCCATACAAATATTAGTAATTGCTGTTGCTGTTGGAAAAGAAATTAGAGCATATATTACAATATTAAGCAAACACAATTTTCCCAGCATTTACGCCCAAACAGACCACCTTGACATTTAATGGGGGCTAAATGTATCCAGGATATTGCCCTCCAATTAATGATAAAGGACCTAAAATAGAGATTAATACACACATGATTAGATGGGTTGATAAATGAGTCATTGAATATGTTTGTTATATTTTATTGAAACATTACAATTAGGCATGCCTTCTGGTTATCCATTTGAATCAGTAAATAACTCGACAAATGAAAATTATATGCAAGATTTCAATTTAAGTTTGTAGTGATTTACATCTTATTTTTGGAGTTCTCACTGTAAATATCAAATCTTGTTTGTTGTGTGCATTTTTCCTTTAACTAGCCTAGTATATATAAAGCTTTTTTTTTTTTAAAGCATCCAAGGTGTCCAGCATTATACACTGAGGCAGAAGGCTGAGGAAGAGGAGCATGTCCATGCTATGTTCGTCTCCTTTGTTTTCAGGAAATACACTAAAAACGCATGTCCAACTAGCAGTCTTTGTCTTTCGTCTTTCCTACTTCACACACAAGGAAGGCGCCACCAATCACCAAATTCAAACATATATAATGCAATACTCCTTGCACTGCCTTGTGCACCCGTCTCCTAATACACGTACATGCATCCAGACATGAACATGCAAACACACACACACACACACACACACACACACACACACACACACACACACACACACACACACACACACACACACACACACAATAATGTCTTGTCACATCTCCATTTTATAAAGTGCCAGCCCCTGAACCGTGGCGCCATGGTTTCGTTTCTTGCCCCTTCTTTCTTGTTTTTTTTTTTTTTCTTATGTCTTTCTGTCGGCCCAATGCGGATTTTGATTAAGAGTAATATGTAAATGACAAAGACTAAATGTAAAATCCTGGGGCCAGGAAGGAAGCGCCAATTGAAATAGATGCTTCAGTGCCTGTAGACAATTTGGAGGGTGGCTCACAGGGCGGGCGGCGGTTACTAGAGAGGGCAGGCCTGAGGAGTGCTGTTTCGCCGGCTGTAACCAATATTTCTGCATATGTCTCCATTTTGTCAAGTTTGATTATGGGAAGAGGAGGCGGATTGCAGGGGGTGTTCTGCTCGCCTGGCATGTCACCCAAAGCTGTCCAGAAATCATTCATCATTCCCCCCTCCTCTCCTCTCTTCTACCCACCACCCCCTCTGGTGCTGAAGTAAATAACACACACTTATTTCAATATTATCATATTAATGTTAAAGTTCAGCTGTCACCTAATGGGAAGACTTAATCAGACATAGCATTTTAAGAGGCAAGCTGCCAACGCACCCCAGCCCCCATCTTTCGATCCCCCTCTTTACGTGCCTTACCTCCTCTGGTTAGCGCCCTGCCCAAATCAGGATTTATGAGGGCTTTCCAAACTGAGGCCCAGCTACGAGCCTCTTCCACTACCACCCGCCTCTCTGCTTGATGGAGGCAGAGCGACGTCCACCGTCACCCCCCTCTCCTAAACGCACCCCCCTCTTCCAGTTTCTTCTCTGTTTGCATAAATGAAAGCCGGTTTGTTTTGTAAGTTTCTGGGCTGGAAGCATCAAATCTAAAGTAATTTATATCTAGAGATGGAGAACTGAGAGCAACAACTAAGTTCAAGATGGTTCAGTGATATCTAACCCCCCCGCAATTCTTTCTCATTTCCCCATTCATTTCATTATTTGCTTTGCTGGTGTGCTGCCTTTTGATTAATAGCATATATATAGATGTGTGTGTGATGTAAATGCAATTGTAGTTTTTATACACTCTTGTGGGGTTCAGGAGGTGGGTGTTTTGCCAGTGTTCACTTTTTATAAAACAACTGTATCTGTAGCATATTGCTTTAAGTCTACCAAGAGTCTGCAAAGGACTTTTACAAATAGCAGGTTGTAGTAATGCTTAAATATTAGGTTTGAAAACACATTTAATGCTAAGACAGACCAGGTTGTGAAACAAATGTTCACTTATTTTATCTATTTTTGTTTATTTGCTGTTTAATATATTGAACATAACAACTGGCTGCATTTAAAATCAAAATGTCTCTAGCCTTAAACTGTTTTACCAGTCAAAGATGTATATTTATTGTTAATGATTTATGCCATTTGGCAAATATTGTAATGTTAACAGTCAGTTGTGTGAAGGTTAATTCATTCTGGGATCAATTCGCTGAAGATTAAGTGTTTTGACATAAATGACTTCACAACTTTCGTACTTCCTTGATGTTTTCTTTTTTTTTCAGCTCACACCTTGTTGTGAATAGTCTTAGTGGTCTGGTGAGTATCACACGAGCTGTGAAACAATTAGACACTCATTAAGCTAGCTGTCAGGGTTCAAGAAAGCCAATTAACTTAAAGACTCTATTACTCAAGACACGTCCCCAGACAGACAAATCTCAAATTGCTGTTGCTTTGTTTGAAAATCAATCTTTGCAACTTCCTCTCTGCGAAACTAAAATTATTACAAAAACTGTATATAGGTTTGGTGGATCGGCTGGGTTTCAGGTTGATAGCTAATCTCTCAAACCTACCCTCTGTGGTCTAGTGGTGGGCACCCAGGGCATCCACTCTTAGTTAATTTTTAATTCAATCATGTGAACTCCTGTGGGTTTTAATTATACCATGACAGGCACAGTGATCCCAGTGAGGTATAAAAGAAATTCTAATATTATATTAATATCTCTGTTCATCAAATCATCCATTATCTTAAACTACCAGGTCAACACCATCTCCAGTTGCTTTGTTTAAAAAAAAAAAAGAAATTGAGTTTGATCAGGTTTCATTGTTTGAATTCCTATCCATTTTAGTATTACTGAAAAGATGTTCAGGAAAAAGCCTCCAAGATACAAGCCGTAGTTAAGTAAAGGTAGTGCTCAGCACAAGCCTGTTCGAGTGATGGACATAGAATCGAAAGAAGTCATGGTGTAATCTGTTACCACTATACGACTCCCCTTATGGCTCCTCCACTGAGAATGAACAAAGTCACAATTTGTCCAGAACTAAACTTACAGAATCTTTAAGTAAAGACTAGTAACCAAGATGTCTTATCATTCAAGGGGTTTAGCAGTTTTGTAAAATAAAGGATGTGTAAACCCAAGAGCTTAAGCTAGGATTGAATCCTTGCAGTGACCCTGTGGGCATAGGACTTTCTTGAAACTCTTTAAGGTTCACAAGTTTAAGTTTAACAGGCTTCCTGGTTTTAAAAGATTTATGCATTAAATACTGACCTTTCGAACTGAAGGGCATATAGAGTTTGGTATGGTTATAGCTCACAATGAAGCTTGCCACCCCCATTTGAAAAGCCTCCATTGTTTGCATAGTACTTTTTTATAGGGTTTTATGAACACAAAATGACTCTCACAGGATTCTTCCTGATGACAAGGAACATCTCACCCTCTACCGTCAGAACTGTTGATAAACAGGAAGTAGCTCCAAACGCAGTTTGGACCAATGGGGCTCCTGGCAGCTTCATAGAAGATGTGGGCACAGTGAAGGGCAATGAAGCAAGGAGGACGGGGGATTGTGGGGGGCGGGGGGTATATTTTGAAGCGGAGGGGTTGTCTGCTCTCACTGGCAGCTGATCCCACATGCAGGTGGTCGACTCAGTCGCCAGGCAGATCAAAAAGTCAAGGCCCCGGGTGGACCTCCCTTTGAAATGGGAATGGGGCCTAGATATCAGACAGAAAACATGAGCAAGCTCCCAGCCACAGAACAGCTCCATATTCATGGCTGGGACTGGCAGTAGCGATGGGCAGGCAGGATGGACAGAGCCTCAGCCGTCTGAAGAGGACTCTTGCACACACCGGACAATGATTAAGAGATCAGCCCATGAGCCCTGATATAGATGATGCAGTAGCTCACAAGCTAATGCTGTTGCCCTTTTATCAAGACACCTACTTCCTGTCTTTAGAGATGGCTTGAAAAGCTACATAAGTGTGATGATTGGTTTGATTTTGTACATTTGTCATGTCTTACAGGCATGTAGCAACTAAAACAGTCATTTACCCAAAGGTAACAGTACTATGAAGACCAGAACAAAATGTGAGCGGATCAAGCAATTAGATAAAAGCCATGTCATAAAATTGGTTTTGGAGTTACTTTGCAAAAGAAGAATGAAATGTTCTTGTTCAAGGTCCTCATGTTAGCTGTTCCAAAGAGTTTTGAGTCCCCACAAAAAAGCACAGTCACCCTAGGTTTTTAACTTTGACAGGGGAAATGTGGTGTCATCAGATAATCTCAGACTCCAGGCGAGGCATGAGTAGTGATTATTTAAAAGCTCAGAATGGTTGCTCAGTGTCACACTCTACAGGGCTTTAAATAAAAAGGAAGAACAATTTAGAATCAATTCAAAAAAAGACAAGCAACTAACAAAGGAAATGTAAAATAAAAGTGATTAAAACAAGCAAGTAGTTTAAACTTTGGTAGAGGCTTTTTGGAATGCCCCATAGACATGAAATCTTTTTTGGTTCTGGCATTGACTGACTTTTGTAAACACTGCGTTGAAATATTTTATGTATGACATAATACAAACTGAATCAATCTTTCAGGATCATTAAAAACAATCAAATTATTAATTCTCAATGCACATCTCAAAAAATAGGACCTAAATATTTAACATTGGATCCCGGTGAAGTTCTAATTTAAAAAAACTTTTGGGCATTCTCAGATCCTTACACAAAAAGCCAACAGCCAAAATAGACTACTTGTTTGTTTCTTTTTCCTCTAGTATTCAACCGGAATGTGTCATCGATAACAGATATCTTCCTTACAAAAATATTACAACATAAGTGATGAGGTTGCATACAGTGTGTAAGGAATGGACCTAAAAATCACTTGAAAAGAAGAGACTAAATTTCGACAGCCAGAGATTCAAAGGATTTACGACTGACCACCTGTGTACAAATGATATGAATTACTGTAAAATCATCCAAAAAGATAGTTCTTAAAACATGAGAACTGAATAAATCAGAGGTATTTCAGAAAAATAGGCAATGTTCCAAATATTTTAAATACCTTTATTAATGTTCACAATGTATTAGGAACACCTCTCTCCTGGGGGGGGGAGTCATTTCTCATGCTAACTTAAAGTAATACATCGCTCTTTGACAGATCTATTTAAAAAAAAGAATAAATAAATCCTAATAAATGCAGAATTTGCAGAATTGTTGCACGGTTGTTGTATTTCTGTATTAGTTTGATCTGTGTGCTTAAAAAAATGAATCTGTCTATATAATCTTTATTGTGGTCAGTCTTTGAATTTTTATTTTACGACTTTGATATGTAGGTCACATAATTCTCTCACACATAATCTGAGTTCCCTGGTGATTTTGATGAGATTGTAACCATCAAAGAGGTCCGTTAAAGTGTTAACAAAAAGATTTTTTTGTATGAAGCTGAAACAGTGAGCACATTACCATATGGATGTTTTTTCAGTTTCCTCTTCTTAATGTTTTCATTTTCATGTATACAGTGCTGAGGCCCTGTTTAAGGATGAAAAGAGAAGGTAAAAACTTGACTTGGGGAGCGAGGGATGAGGGATAAAGGATGAAGGAGCTCTCTGAGCAGTAAAGTGGTAGCTCATTGGAATGTTGTTTCTAAACACCTAGCATCACACAAAAGCTACTTTTCTAGTCTTACACACTTCTTTCTCTGTTTTTCCATCCAAACTAAAGTATGCTATGGCATTGTATAAAACAAGTTTGCCCTATTTTGTGTTCTGTTTTGCTTTGTATTACAGCTGTACTCATCATTCCGTTACAATAACTGAGCTGCGTGTTTTTTGTCCCGAGTGTGGCAGATCACTCCCACTGCATCCCTTCCTCTCTGATCTCCCCTCCGTGTTGCTGCCACGATAATTCCATGTGCTACATTTAAAGTAATTCCCTTTGCTTTGCAGTTTGCCCAGCCTGGCATCATTACCCACTACACTCAGCCCCCTTACCCCCTTACTGTTGCATCCCTACAGGGTCAGCCATATCCCTGGCCTTTTCTGTTCCCTTCAGGGAAGCATTCTGTGCTTTTCATGTCCAGTCTGTTTTTTGTCCAGCAAAGAAGCAAAAGTACTAAAGCACGCCCCCACCGCAACCCTGGATAAGCTCTCTACATATCAAGATGAGCGCTGCTGTTGTGTCTATGTTCATGATTTCACTCTTCCTGAGTATGTTCGCTGGATTAGCAATGACATGTCAGTCTAATATGAGGTGTTTGGTATTAATGGTGGTGGTTCATCGTGTTTGCAAACAGGCAAGTAGCAGTGGAAGTCCTTGGCCTCGTCTCATTTACATTTGCGAGGAACCGAGAGGTTTCAGAAGGCAAACTTATATTTTCTGCAGCTGCTCAGCAACAGGGGTCATTGTTTTATACATTTTGTCAGCTCGCCCATGTTCGCATGTAAATCTGTGGAGAGAACCGCTAAAATTCTTGACCATGCAGACTGTAAACCCCTGAAAGCACACAATGTGGAGCTTATGTAAAACAGCAGCCTCGGCATTTACACTTGCTCATCATCCCATGCTAAAAACGTCAAATGATGGAAAGTCACAAAATTTTACACATTTCTTACGATTGAAGTTGAAATATATAGATCATGATTGGTCATCTTTCTTAAATATGTAAGCGGATGAAATACAACCTTTTTTCCCTGATATTTATTTCTCCATCAATATTTTGTTTGATGATTTTGAATGTCTGAAATGTAAAACTTGCCCCTTTTTTCCCCATGTTTGGAGAAAGGATACTTGTTTTGTATGTGCATGTGCACATGTGAGTGTATGTCTGTGACTGTAGACTGCTAGTGGGACAATGACAGGGTGCGCCTCAGCCTCATTACTCACTGCTCCTGAGCCAGACAAGCACCACTGCCACCCTCTCTCTCACTCTCCCTTCTGCTTTATCTCTCTCTTTTTCTCTCTTCCCCCGTCTCGCCCATTAGAGAGTGCTGATGGGACATTTTTCGCAGAAAGGGAAAGACACACACACATGCCTGGGCTGTAGAGGAAGCGGTTGTTGACAAGGGCAAAGACGTGTTGTTGTTTTATATAAGGGATGCATTTGTCTGTAGAGGATTGAGTCGCTTAACTGGCTGCCAAAGCCCCCTTTTTTCTCCACATATCTTCCTCTATCTATTATGAAGCCCAGAGCAGGATCTTTTTTTTTTCACAGGTCATATGGCTAGAGTGAAAACCTTGCGATTTCTATACAAAATGTATTTAAAGTTTAGGGAAAAAGGTGCTTCATATTTTTCATAAAGGCACAGCAAGGAACATTTTGCATATTGATAGAAAGTCTTCCATCAATACTTTAAGCAGCTGTTCTTTCCTTCCCCAAAGTTACGACTAAAGTTAAATTAACATTTTCAATGCTATCCACTTTTGCACCTTTTCAGGGGTCAAACAGTCGTGACCTTGATGTGGCACTTTGCCGACCTTGCTCATACCATTCTGGTTCATATAGCTTCTTTTTTGCCTCTGCTTTAACCCCGACAGACCGTCATTCTGACGAGATGACTGGAGATCAGTGGTGCTCTCATCTCTTGAAGTGGCTCCAGGTGTCACTCCAAGGGTACCCGCCCTGTTTGATCTGCCGTCGAGTGTCTGTTGGGCCACCGCACCCTCTGATTTCCCCGTCAGAGGGGAAGGAGGCTCTCCCATCCAAAAGTTACTCTGCTACTTTTGAGTGACAGTTAAGGGAGAGGGACAGGCAGTCATAAAACAGGCAATAATCGTGATAATGTGGGAATGGACAGTTTCCTGTTGGCATTATTCCCCAGTTGCCGTTTAGCAGTACACAGCAAACCCTTTACAAACCCTCTCCTGGGAGCATTGTATAGAGTACATTTTGATTTGATATGCCAGGCTTCAGCAGTCTACACAACAGAAAAGCAAACAAAATAAACATTGGATAAACCAAACCATTTTCATTAATCATGCTGTGAGCCTTGTCTTATGAACAAACAAACATATCTCAAACTTCTTCAGATGCTGCCCACAGAAGGTCCCTCTCTTCACTGAGAAGCTGCAAAAACTATACAGACAGATGAAACCAAATGGCACTGTCTGTCTTTTCTTCATAAAATACCCCCCCCCCCATTGTATTATATCTGTTGGATTTTTCCACCCACTTCCTGCAAACTTTGTGGAAAGTACAGGTGAGAATCCAGTCCCAAGCAAGGCATACCTTTTGTCTAGAGGGAACAGGGGGAAGGTTTGGGGATGTGAAAGGGGAGAAAAGACAGAGAGGGAGAGGAATAAGAAGCGCACGATTTGCAGTACTGCTGTGTTGTTTGCGGAGCGCACTCTTCCCTTTGTGTGCCTGGCAATAACTTATTCAGCACAGGGCCATTCATCCAGGGGTTGAACGCGGGCGTCCGTCAAGACGGAAAATAATGAGGCGACAGCAGCGCAGAGGATAGCTCTCTCCCTCTGCCTAGGTCGCCCCCCCCATCCCTCTCCTCCTCCCAGTCGTCCTCCCTCTTCTCCATCTCCTCCTCCTAGCCTCCCATTATCAGCCGATTAAAATGGATAATAGGGGGCCTTCTTCATGATATTTTGAATCAATTAGAGCCACAATCACATTGTGTCTTCTTGTTCTTCCCTCCCAGCAAGCCATTGTGCCGACCTATGGGTGTACTATGTAGCAGCTGCCTTAGAGAACGAGGGATACGACTGTGTTACTGGATTCCAGTGTTTGTGTCAAACAGAAAAAGCAACAATTTATAAATATTTGGAATACACTAAAACAATGCGTACATGTCATGCAGTACTTCTCTTCTGACCAGCAACTTGACTGTTGATGCACTGTGGGTTCCCTACTGAAATGGTTTTGATCAATATGGTGGTTAGATTTTGAGGTGTTTTGGTTCAGGCTGTTTGCATTCAAACACCTTTCATTAGCATTTCAACACAAAATTCACATTTCAACACTCCCTCTTTTCATGAAACTTTCTTGATTTATTTTATTTATTTTTTTTCAGAACATGGAATAAGTTTATTAGTAAATATGCAAGGCTTCATGAAAAATAAAAAAATGAATCCTTAAAAAACATTGGAAAAATGTCAAGAAACATAAACTTCTGAAGATCAAAATTAAATATTCAATAGTGCTGTGTCATATCTTTCATTCAAAAGCTTTTAGGAAGTCATCTAACTGCAGCAATTATTCCTTTTTTTGCCAAGGATCCCCTGGAAGAACTTCAAGGACCCCAAGGGGTCTCTGGACCCCACTTTGTGAACTCCTGTTCTAGATCTTTGCTGTTTATAGTTTATATCCAACAAAAGAACATTGTTTTAGTTTTTACAAACACTTACGATAGCAACAAAATAAGTCAGCTGTCTAGGTCATGTCTGCATCAGGACAGATGTTATCATTGATGCCACTCAGATCTCTCTTTGGCAGGGTGCAAAAGCCTGAAATATTTACAAATGCTGAATTTTGACTTGTTTTTCCACTTTCATTTTTAATATTTGCTTCTAACCCATCAATCATTTACTGTGCGTCTGTATATATGTATCTCATCCTAACGGACCCCCAGAATGGTGCAATGAAACAAAGACAGCGCAGCCATATTGTTGATGACATGAAAGATCCCCTTCATCACAATGGGCAAAACAATAAAAAAAGGACCACTTTTTCCAAGAAAGTGAAAAGGTTGTAAGGCAAGGAATCAGGCTCTAGGAGGGGATTCTGTCACACTTCAATAGCAGATTGGTCCCTTTTCTAAGAAAAAGAAATATTCTAACCTTGAGTTCTTTTATATTAAATTCAAAGGTTTTGTTGTTGTTGTTGTTTTGTTTTGATTCAATTTTGGGGTGCTTTTTAGAAATGGTATTTCATGATGTGTATAACACAATACTCTTGAGAAGTGCTATGGATAGCAGAGAACATATACTTGTCACTTGATAATTGTCGCTAAACAATTATCAAAAAAGTCCAATCTTTCTATATTGCCCTGGTAAAAGTCTTGGCATGACTCTCTGAGACCAAAAAAAAAACAAAAACGACAACAACAACAAAAAAATCCCATAAAATGCATATAATTTTTTGTGGTACGTGTGTTAAACTACTGTTCATGGCTTATTCTTAAATTTTAAAGAAAACCTGAAGCGCTGTCTGGCTTTTGCAGTTAATGTTCACATGGGGCAAATATTAGTCATTGACTGGCTTTTGGATATGCCTTTGGTGGTTTTATTTGAAAAATGGAGCGAGATCATGATTATATCAAGAGTGTTTTAGGAATGTCAGAGTTACTGTATGAATAAAAGGAACAAAACAAACAGAGACAGATTAATAATTTATTTGAGTTTGCAGGCTCTGACAATGACTTGGGCATGACCACCAAAATGTGTTATTGCTTTTGTGTAGAAATAGACAATTGAATTAAGGCACTAAATCCAGCCGAACACTGTTCCGCCTTGTGCAGAACACTCATGTAGTCTGTTCTGGACATAGCTTGCTCTGTTTTTTACTCCTCGTCTCCGCTGATCTTCCCGCCATGCATTTCGGTTAAATGATTGGACATCGAATCACAACAGTCCATACTGATTAGTCTTTAGTGAGGTTGAAAAAGCCTTTTCTAGTGGAGGCCTAAAAACATCATCTGTTTGTGCCAAAATTGTAAGGACACAGCAGAGTTATGCCACAAAAGTCTGTAGATCCGTGATCAGTAGAATAAACTCCTGTGATGTCCAATGCCCAGACTTCATTTTTAGCTTGTGGACCGTAGGAAGTTTACTTAGTGTTGCATAATTAGATGGTATGCAGTTAATCTCAAGAGACTGTTTGGCATCCTCTGTATTTCACTTTTTTCTGTCCTATAAAACTGTCTTCAGTGTGACCTTGATTAATGGTTTATTCAATGACTGTAGAGTGAACATTTTTGTTGATGTCCATAGATGCAATGAAACTGATGCTGATAATCAAGGTTAATACTGAAAGAGATTCTCTGATGATGTAATTTGGCTGGGAAATCTGCTAGAGTCAAGTGCAGTACACATTGAATCTTCTGGCCTGGCTTGGGTTTTGGGGAGTGAACCAGTCATGCATGGCTGGTAATGACAGGTTCCATGTTACTCGTGGCTTGTGGCCCACTGCACTGTTTGTTTGGAGAGTGGTGCTCGGCAGTGAAGTGCTGGCCCAGCTGGCAGCAGCTCTCTTGCCCCTTTGGCCCGATGATTTGGGCTTGTTTGGCCCACACCAGCCAAGCAGACTGGCATTCACGAGGTTGTGGGCTGGGGGGGTCTGACAGAGGAGATGAGCTGTTGGCTGAGCACCCTGGTGCTAGACCAGGCCTGCTGCCAGCTGGAGAGAAGACTTCCATGCTCACACCACCATCCTCACGTCTCTTTGGCGACAGAGATCTTAGTTTGCACCTTGAGGGTCAACATCATCCTGCCGTGATCTGTCTCAGCTTTATCAACTTTACTCACAAAATAGCGCATGTAGTGTGAGTATGTGTGTGTGTGTGTGTGTGTGTGTGTGTACTTGTGCGTGTTTGTGTGTATGTCTGTGTACTTGTGCGTGTTTTTGTGTGTGTGTGTGTGTGTGTGTGTGTGTGTACACACAGTAAACTCCTGCTTTGTATATTGTAAGGCAAGCCAGTTACTGCATTCTTTTGATGGCATATCTTTATATTGCATATCCTAGTATTGCAGGCAGTACTTACTCCCTACCGTGCCAGAGTCCGAACACGGCTATAAAGATTAAGAATCCTGAAGTATCAAGTTCTTTCATGCAAAATTTCATTTTTTTTTCCTAGGCCACGATAAAAGCAAAACATACATTCTGAGTGTGTTGATTGAGTCCTTTAAAAGATGACAGTGTGTTTGCTTGCTTGTAAAAATACACCCATACTTACTTGTTTCTTGATTAAGAAAAAAATGTTATCCTTACCCTGGCTCCTAAGTTACTGGCAACAGCAGAAAGATTCCCATATAACTATTCAATTCACCATAAATTGATATCACTTAAGCAGAAATGCTTTGTTTATTTTCCGAGTGTTTGCTGGGTCACATGGGTACATCCTGTCAGCCATTGTATAAACGTTAACCCCCAACCCATATTCTGATGGCGCCAGGGCTAACATAGCTTCACTGTTAAAGGGAAGTTATGAGGACATTGATGTCTTGGCTTAGCATCATGGTGTCACTTTCCCAGCCTGTTTGTGGAGCCCGCCAATCCCCTCATTCTCCTCATCTGACCTGAATGCATCACTCAGTATCACACGCATGTGAGGAGCCTGACATCCCAGCCAGCAACAAATGTTGCTTATGTTTCCTATGTTTTCCTTTCTGCATTGCATTACAAGTTACCAGATGTCTCTCTTTTGACCTGGCTGAAGCGAAGGCGGCTCAGTCTACTAGATATTTTGCTCAAATTTCTGAGCCAAGATTCTATTTTATGTAAGGAAGATGTTGACGCACACCCATCCCATCTAAAAGTTTCCCTGTGGTATACAATTTTGGGAAAGACTTGACATAAACCATTTCTAACCACTGGTTTCTTTTCACCAATCTTTAATTACATTGTTTGGTAAAGACGGAGGTACCGATTTGAATCAGGGCAACATGTTAGCAAAACATATTATAGTGAGGAATGCCACTGCTAGAGGACAGAGGGTCGAGAAGAATGAAAAATATCAGAAGTGGAAAAAAAAAAAAAATTCTGTAAGGGTTTTAATGTTGCTCAATTCATGTAGAATTACAAAGAGTGTGTGGGTTAAAATACATCTAAATTGACTTTAAAATGCTTTGGTTTGATAAGTGTTCACCTCTCATTGTTGATTATGATGACTCTTCATGATGTCCGGCAGGTACTCCTTTTGTGAAATAGTGACAAGTGACTTTGATGCAGTTTTTTTTCCCGATGTCTTTCATTTCTGTTTTTTCTTAAACCATCTCAAGTTACTACACCGTAACCTCAAGATGACGGCTATGGCCAGTCAATTAACTTAAAGTAAAAGGCCCAATGGATCACATTCCAGTTGTGTATGTTATGTTGCCATGAAGGGTTGCATTGTTGGCTAAAGTGATGAACAAAACTTCTTCCAGCTCTGTGACAAAGGCAGCTGTGAGGTTGTGCCCAAGGCCTGGACTATCAGAGCTATCAGTCCAGCAGAGAAAGAACATAACAACAAGCTCAGTCAAATAACGGTGTCAACAGTGGGATTGTTCAGCTTCATTTGTGCAAGGAATGTCCCTGATTTAATGGTGACGTGTTGCTATCTATTGACTCAATAGGTCAGATTTTACCATTGTTGCTTCTGTTGCTCCAAGCATGTTCAGCTGTATAATATTGTATGCTCTATGTTGTTGTTGTTGTTGTTGTTTAACATTTCCTTTTTCTTGAACTTTCAGATGTCAAAAAGGTCAGTTGTCAAGGAAAGTTGGCCTGAAGACAAAGATGTAGAAAGTGATGTGCTAAATCATGCTTCATTTACGCATTTCTTGCCTTACACCAAGACCTCCTTTATTGTATAAATCTTTACAGAAATTCGCCTACTGAGATGTAATTTTCCCTCGTTTTTATTTATCTATTTATTTTATCAAGTTTAGTTTTAATTTGGTCTGAAATATTGACTGAATACTAGAGAAAACCTTCTGGTCTCCAATGTGATGCCAATGACCCAGAGCTGTATTCTATCTAAAGGCAAACAAAAACCATGGTCTGTGCTTGCAAAAATGAGTCCAGTTGTAATAAAATAATGATGCCCTGCTTTTGTAATGCAGTGTTATAGTTCTAAATTGTAGTCTTGCTTCAGTGTCCCAAACTCCTAGATTAAATGTTTTATATATTCAGACCTATTTTAGCTTGTTTTTTCTCTTATTTTTCTACCGTTGAATGATTGTCTTATTATATATTACCTATCCTTCAGCTATTCCTTTTTCTAAATCCATATATATCACTATAACAGAGTGAAAACATATTGCATGCCGACAGTATTAGGGCTGCATTCAGCAACACTCGGCTTTAAGACTACAGAGGAATAAAGTTATCCAGACCAGACAGTACTGCTGACTTTTCACAAGCAGTATTAGCAGTTGCCCTACTCATATATTGATTGTTTTTATTTCTGCCTCACCTCCCGTAACAGACCCAAGTACTCATTCTCTCAATCCCTTTGACTTGTTTCAGGGCAAACCTTTTTTTATGATGTTTTTTATGATGTTTTGTATGATGTCTTTTGATATAATTTTCTTAGCACAGAGATGAAGCAAAACATTAACCCATCACCTAAAGCCCAACTGCTAAAGCATTGAGATGTACTGATATTCTCATAGAGCTCCATCCAGCAACCTGTAGATATGCTCAGTCTGGTTGCATAAAGCCAAAACACTAAGATATAGAACTATATTCCTCAAAACAAGAGTAGACACAGATTTACTCACACATTTATTAAATATAACTTGCCTGTTGCCCTACATTATTTTAAATGTAGGCCACAGATTCTGGAAGTGAGAATCATATAGTACAAGAGGGTGGATCCAAAGCTAACATTGATATTATTGTTTTAATTGTTCAGTTACAACATCTTAGGTAAATATTACTTGTGTCATTGAACTTACTTTTCCCGCCTGTCAAGATCGATTGTAAGATTACCCATAATGCATGACAAGTTTGCACATTTTCATTCTTATGAATTGCATTGTGAATGAAGGTACATTTGAAAGTATTTATTTCTCTTGGCGTGAACTCATTACACACTCACAACTTGAAAACTAGTGTGAGTGACAACATTGTAGGTCTATTTAAAACAGGTTTAGATATCAACAGTAATTCCAAAAACTAAAAAAACTGAGACACAAGGGCTTCATGAACAGGAGTATGCCTAAGCCTCCTCTGTTGTTATAACACTCAAAGCACAGGACCCCACTACTTATCTGAAAAATTCACATTTGTCCTGAGTCCTTAGTCAGTGTAATTTTCAGTCTTTCCCAAGTCTTCCTTCTTACTCTGTTACTTTTTTTTGTAAAGATCATCTGAACTGAGCGTCCCATCCATTAAAATAAAATATATATATATTACCAAGGCATCCTCTATATTTCTTGAGGAAAATAGTGCCAAGCTTTTGGTGTTTAATATCCTAATGGTGTTGTGAAATCCTTCCAGGGTTTCAGATTTTCGTTGCCTTGTAAACTGTCAGAATGTCCATTATTATTGAGCCCCCGTGCCGTGCCTTACCCTCTGATTCTCAGCACTTCCTTTACCTGACTGGCCAGATAAAATGATTTCTTTTCTTCCCCCTACTTCACCAGTCAGAATATTGCTTCTCTCCACCGCCGCGAAAGCCCCCCCCCCCCCCTCCCCCTTCAAGCAACGCCCCCCCCCCGACCCACACCCCAACCAACACCCCCAACCAAAAAACCCAAAAAACA